>CAUYQG010217012.1:0-10840 GCA_963574415.1 Tarsius wallacei | reverse complement strand
GTTGAGAATTTTTGCATCTATGTTCATCAGGGAAATTGGCCTGTAGTTTTCTTTCTTTGTTGGATCTTTATCTGGTTTGGGTACCAATGTGATGTTAACTTCATAAAATGATTTGGGGAGAGTTCTTTCTTTCTCAATTTTCTGGAATGCTTTCAATAGGATTGGCATCAGCTCCTCCTTGTATGTTTTATAGAATTCCACTGAAAAGCTGTCTGGTCCAGGGTTTTTATTTGAAGGCAGTTTTCTTATGACAGAGTTAATTTCCTGGGTTGTTATTGGTCTATTTAGGGTCTCAATTTCTTCTTGTTTCAACTTTAGGAGGTTGTGTGATATCGTTTCATTTAGGTTTTCAAGTTTGTTTCCATACAATGTATATAGTAATCTCTGAAAATCTTTTGTATTTCTTCAGGGTCAGTTGTGACTTGATCTTTTTGCATTTCTGATTGTGTTTATTTGAGCTTTTTCTCTCTTTTTCTTGATCAGTTTGGCTAGGGGACCAACAATCATGTTTATCATTTCAAAGAATCAGCTTTTTGTTTCATTGAGTTTTTTCTATGATCTTCTTGTCTTCTATGTCCCATATTTGGGATTTTTCTTTGGTAATCTGGATTCTTCTGCTAAAGTTAGGGTTTTGGTTGTTTTGCCTTTCCTGCTCCCTTAGGTGATTTGTTGGCTGTTAACTTGTGATCTTTCCTTTTTCGTACTGTGTATTCATAGAGGTATGAATTCCCCTTTTAGCACTACTTTCATGGCATCCCAGAGGTTTTGGTAAGATGTTTCTTAATTTTCATTTGTTTCCAGGAATCTTTTAATTTATGTTTTGATTTCTATGTTGATCCAGGAGTCATTCAGCTTCATGCTGTTTAGTGTCCATGTCTTTGTGGGTTTGAGGGGAATTTTGTTGGTGTTGATATTTATTTTTATTCTGCTGTGGTCTCAGAAGGTACATGGCAGTATTTCAATTTTATTAAATTTGTTTGTGCTTGATTTATGGATGAGAATGCAATCGATATTGGAGTACATTCCATGTGGTAATGAGTAGAATGTATATTCTGTGGTTTTTGGGTGGAGTGTTCTGTAGGTATCTACTAAGTCCATTTAGTCAAGTGTCAAGCTGAGGTTCCAGATCCCTTTGTTTATTTTTTGCCTTGATGATTTATCTAGGGCTGTAGTGGAGTAATTTAAGACTCCAGTTATGATAGTGTCAGAGTCATTGTCTTTTTTTAGGTTTCTTAGTAACTGCTTTATAAAAGCTGGTGCTTCTGTGTTGGGTGCATATATGTTTAGGATGGACAATTCTTGTTGATGGAGTGAACATTTTATCATTATGTTGTGTCCTTCTGCATCTCTTTAAATTTTTGATAGTTTGAAGATTGTTTTGTCTGATATCAAGATTAAGACTCCTGCCTTGTTTTGTGATCCATTTACTTGAAAATTTGTTTTCCATCCTCTAGCTTTAAGTCTGTGAGCATGCTTTGTGGTGAGATGTGTTTTCTGGAGATGGTAAATTGTCAAGGTGTGTGTGTGTGTGTGTGTGTGTGTGTGTGTGTGTGTGTGTATTTTTATCCAGTTTTCCATTCTATGTCTTTTCAGTGGTGCATTTAGTCCATTCATGTTCAGGCTGGTTATTGAAATGTGAGAATTTGTCCTTGTTATAGTGCTCTCATAAGGCTGTTTTTTTCTTTTAGCTTTTGTGTTAATATGTGTGTGTGTTTGTTTTTGTGGGTGTGCTGTTTGTTCTGCTGCTTCCATGCTTGTTTGTGGTCTTGTGAAGTGTATGGTTTTTCTTTTGTTTCCTTTTTCTTCTGTGCACAGCGTCTTTTAAAGCATCTCCTGTAGAGCTGGTCTGGAGCAGCATATTCTCTTAGGGATTGGATGTCTGGGAAGGATTCTAATTCTCCATGACAGATGAAGCCTAACTTTGCTGAGTAGAAAATTATTGGTTGAACTTGTTTATCTTTGAGAACATTCAAGATTTGGGTCCAATCCCTTCTGGCCTGTAGTATTTCTGCAGTTAAGTCTGAAGCAATTCTGATTGGTCTCCCCCAGTAGGTATGTTTTTCCCTTGCTACCTTTAGTATTATTTATTTTATACTTACTTTGTATAGGTGGATCACTGTGTATCTAGGGGTTGGTCTTCTCATATGATGTCTTGTGCTTGTATATTTGTCTTTCGGGTGAGATGAGGAAAGTGTTCTTGAATGCCCTCATGGAATGTTTGATCCAAGGTGTTTTCCATTTCTCTTTCTACTTCAGGTATGCTGGTGAGACATAGGTTTAGTTTCTTGATAGAAACATCTCTTGGAGAGTTTCTTCTTTCTTCTTAAGATTTTTCCCCCCTATATTTTTAATATATTGGGTTAATTCCATATTTTGATACTCTAGGTCTGAGATTCTTTCTTCTGAATGGTCAATTCTGCTTCCATGCTTGTCAGTTTGTTTTTTATTTCTTGGATAGAGTTCTTTTTTTCCATTATTTCTAAATATGCTTTCTTGAGTCTGTCCAACTCCATTGCAATTTAATTTCATTTTAGCCCTTGCATTTCTTGATTTTTATTCATTCTTTTTTTTTTAGAATGCAAACATTTATTACTTATGAGGATTTTTTCATGCCCCAAACTGAAGATTCATTCTATCTATCACATAAGTAAATGAGTCCTATCCTCTACATAAAGAATATTTCTGACTTCCATTTTATGGCAGACTATGTAACTTGAAAAATTCTTCTGCTGCTAAACAAAATGCAAAACAATACAATACAATAAACCTCCTCTCAAATGCATAGATATATTTGAAAAAAAGTGAAGAAGTTTGCTCTTGGCCAAAAAGGAATGGGAGATGAAATAAGGCTGATAAATAGGTATTACATTTATGGCTGTGAAGGGAGCATTTATTAGTTTCTACAACAAAAGGGTTTGTATTTTAAATGATTATACAAATGCAAAACACAAAAATTTGGATAATACAAGGGAGAAGATAAAATTAAGGCTTCCAAACTCATGTAGTGCCGAAAATCTTGAAGGGCTATGGCCTCAGTGAAGGAACAAATAAATGCACACACGTACACACAAACACATTTTTTTTCTTGAACTATGCATTAGAGAAAAGAGAAAAATTTTTCTTAGGTGGGTTTGATGTGATATTTATGATAAGTAACCAGGGGTATTCCAAGGAGAGAAATTAATATAAAGTATATTTCTTTGCTTATGCTGTTATAACAAACTATGTGTGGCTGGGCAACTTATAAAGAACAAAGATTTGTTTTTCATACTTCTGGAGGGTAGGAAGTCCAAGATCAAGATATAAGCAGGTTCATTGTCTGGTGACAGCCTGCTCTCTGCCTTCAAGATGACTTGAACACTGTGTTCTAACATGGTGAAAGATTCAAAAGAGGCAAAAGGGACTACTTAGTTTTCTCTAGTCTTTTTATAAGAGCACTAATCCATTCATGAAGGCAGTACCCTCATTACCTAGTCACCTCCCAAAGGCCACACCTCCCAACGCCGTCACACTGGAAGTTAAGGTTTCAACATATGAATTTTAAGGGACACAACATCTTAGTACATAGCAGCGTCTGAGAAGAGAGGCAGCCCATTGTGGGGAGTCAGAGGAGGGCAGTGGAAGGCCTGGGGCAGGCTGATGTAGCCCAAAGATGAGAAGGGCGTCCGCGCATGAGGGGAGAAGGAGTCAGTGTAGAGGTCAGAGCCTGAGCAGGGTAGGGAAGGCATTAGTATGAGAGTGGGATTTCAGAGCTCCAGCAGGGTGGGAACGCATTCAGGAAGGGAGTAAAGCTTGGCCCAGCATATCAGAGGCCATGCCACCAAGCAACTGTCCTATTATCTTCAAAAGTGGCAAGGTCATGAAAGTCAAGGGAAGCCCAGGAGGGGACATGACAACTCAATGCAATGTGTGACCATGCATCGGGGCCTTTGGCCGTCAAGGACATTATTGGGATAACTGGCAACTCTTAGGTGGGATCTGAGGAGTCAATGAGTGGCCTTGACTCCACCGGGGTGAGCTCCAGCATGGAGTAAGGAAGATGTCTTCACAAGGGGAAGACTCAGCACAAGGGGAGGAGTCAGAGTTCAAGCAGGGTAAGGACCCAGCATGGGGACTCAGAGCCCAAGTGTGTGAGGAGGGCGCCCACATGAGGGAGTAGTCTTGGGCAGGCGGTCAGGGCCTGAGTGGGAAAGGAGGCATGTTGAAGACCTGGCATGGGGTGTCAGAAGCAAGTAGGATGATCTAGAGGGAGTTGATAAGTCAATATACTTGGAATAACGGGAGTCAGATGCTCACTGTCAGAGAAAAGAGCCGGAAATATGGAAGTGTAGAAAACAAGAACAAACCAATGGAGTTGGACTGGAACTGAAGGTATTGGTGTGCTCACAAGGATTTCAGTAAACGTAGATACAGAAATAGATGTGTGTCTGTTTATGTGCACACCTGTTTTCTAGCTCTGGCTCCCAAGAAGCCCTTGGAGCAGTAGTAGCTCAGCAGCAATGAGCACACCGAGTGCCCAGATCTTGGTTTCTACACATCAGTCTCCATCAAAGCTCCTTTGAGAAGTGGCTGATTCCAGGGCTAGACAAGGAAAACATGAGATGAGCCTAGAATGTCTATCGGTGTCAGAAAAAAAAGGAAGTGCTCAAGAATGAGAAAGGACACAGAAGTTAACTTGAAGGGGCCACCACATATGGGACAATTTGAGCATCGAAGTCAAGATGGTAACAGATGATAAACTATTGAATAACACAGAAAACCCTGAATCCAGGCTGAATACATTTAGGGTTTGATGAAGAAAGGGGTGTTTTGTTTGTTTGTCTTAGTATCTGCCTCAAGACACATATTCATTAGAGAGAGAAAATGAGCAACTTCACAGTGAAGACACCAAACCCAGCAGATGTCGCTTTACCACATGATCAGCAACATGGCACATCAGCATCCTGCAACACGTGCAGTGATACATGAAAGGAACCATACCACCTCTGAGTTGTTCTTGCTGAAGACACAGGGCTTGGCTCAAACCATGCAGGCACATTAGACATAGGAAACTGAGGTCCATGCTGCAATGCAACCATTCTATCATCTTCAAAAGTGGCAAGGTCGTAGAGGTCAAGAAAGACTAGGAGGAAACATGATAACTCAGAGCAATGTGTGACCATGCGTCAGGTCCTCTGGCCATCAAGGACGTTCTTGGGGCAACTGGCAACACTTGGGTGGAGTCTGAGGATTCAATGGTGGCAACGGGTTTCTGCTCACTTCCTGGTGTTTTACTGGTTGGCAGGGAACAACACTGAAGTGTCTGGGCTTGATGGGCCATCAGGTTGGCAGCCAACTCAGATTGCTCAAGAAGAAAAGGTTTTTGTTTCTGTACTAGCAACTTCCCGGTAGGTTTGTGGTTGTTAGTAAAAAAAGATAACAACAGCCGGGTGCAGTGGCTCAAGCCTGTAATCCCAGCACTTTGGGAATCTGAGGCGAGAGGATTGCCTGAGCCCATGGGTTCAAGACCAGCCTGGGCAACATGGTGAGACCTCGTTTCTACAATAAATAAAAAAATTAGCCAGGCGTGGTAGTGCATGCCTGTAGTTTCGGCTACTTGGAAGGCTAAGGTGGAAGGATCGCTGGAGCCCAGCAGGTCAACACTGGGGTGACCATGAGCATGCCACTGCACTTCAGCCTAGGAGACGAAGTAAGGCTCCAACTCAAAAAACATATATATATATATATATATATATATATATAATAAAAATTAAAATAAAGAAGGCATCATTTTATTTATTCTAAATATATGTCTTACAGGGGCTTATTCAGGACCTCGGAGAAGTCCATCTAGAAGGAGACTGACAGATGTGACGGGGAAGCCTCCCTGGTGTGGATCCATCATCCCTCCCAGCCCATTCCACCTTTCCTGACTCCAAGCCCGGGCCCGAAGCCCTTCTTAGGAGTTTCCACGCAAGCCTCTGCTTTGCCCATCATTGCACTTGTGACACTGTCATTGTACCTGCCCATTTACTTCTAAATTCCGTGAGGTTAGAGACATTGTCTGCTCGTTCACCACTGCGTTCTGGAGGGGGACACAGCTCTGGGACACAGCAGCTCCTGAACAAGCATTTGTGGAAGGAAGGAAAGACTAGCTCACACTGACCCCAAAGAAGTCTTTGCCCATAGTCCTGGAATATTTCTAATTGAGTAATTAAAAGGTAAAGGCCAGTGACACAGCTGCACGATTGGCCTGTCCCTCAGTCTGGTGGGCCTCTTTGCCCTCTTTCGTGGAACTGACACGAGGTGGGAGAAGGGAGACCCCAAATGTGGAGTCCGGCACGAGAGGCCAGGTGGGTTCTTGGCTTTGAGCAGGAAAGAATTCAAGAGTGACCCACCAAAGCAAAATGAAAGTAGGCCTATTAAAAGAAAAGAGGAACAGAAAGAAGGTTGCTCTGTATGTGAGCAACCCCCGGCCATGACTGGAGCTTCTGCTGGCAAAGGAGTGCAGGTCTATTGAAATGCTAGTGAGCAGGCTACTCCATAGACAGAACAGCAACTGTGCATCGCTGGGGTTTTGTTTTTGCACTTATCTCTGATATATGCTAACCAAGAGGTGGAATGTTCATGGATTTCTTGGGAAAGAGGTGGCGATTTCTAAGAACTGGGGTTCCTCTCAGTTTGTTACTATAAATGGGCAGGGTTGGAACTGTCACAGGCTGGAGGGTATGTCATCTAGCACGCTAATGTATTAAAATGAGCAGATAATGAGGGGCTGAAGGGTGTGTCATCATGGTAATGTATTAGAATGAGCGTATAATGAGGAGCAAGGTGGGGTAATGGACAAAGTCGTTGCCATCTTGGTTCCAGCATCATGTTTTTTTTCTCAGTGGGGGTTCAGAAAGCCAGGCTATGCCCCTGTCTAGAGAAACTGTCTTTGCTATAGGTTTTGAAAAGTTAGCCTTGTTCATCCTAGGATGCTAGTCCTGCCAAATTCTTGTCTCAGAACTGCTGTCTGCTTTGGCCTTGGATTCTCCCGAGTCTTTGCAGAAGGGGCATGGAAAAGCCTGGTGTGAGTCATGGCGGCTGTAGATCAACTTGACATTGTTCTCTGAAGGGCTCGCAGCAGGGAACCTAAAAAGGAAGGAAATCAGAGAGCTTGCCAGAGCTCTGGAGCAAAGGGGCAGGAATCTGACCATTCCCCAGGTTCCAGACACTCAATAAACAAGGTTGTGAAGTTCTGCAAATCCCTCATCCTTCTCAAACTATAGAAGAATTCCGGGGCTTCTGCAGTTGTGGCAGATTTCCTTTCAAAAGTATTCTGAGTAACCCAAGGACACTTCGGTCTTGACTTTGAAAATGTCTACACACGGCCCCCAAAGCAACCTCTGCTGGTGCTTCTGACTTCCAGTCTGCGAGACCCAGACAGCCCACAGCAGGGCTGCCTTGTTCGGCTTCTCCGGAAAGAATTTGTGTCAGAAGGAAAGGAAACTGGCCTTCCTGCCACAATAGAGGCAATTGTTCTGGGCTGCCACATTCCACTCAATGTTTACCTTCTCATTTCACAGGATTTTTGAATCCCCTATCCCCCTTTGGTCACGACTAAAGAAGGCCAGTTGTTTGTCTAGGTGTCCATAAAGGACATGGCAACAGGTAGGAAATGAGCACTTAGCTAAAAGCTCCAGATCACAGCCTTGGGTTTCAGCCACATTCTCCAGCAATTGCATGAAATGTTCCGGAGGAATGGACTTTTGTCAACTTTCTCCCACTTTCCTTGTGCCCCCAGGATGGGTGTTTAGCAGGCTGGGCTGAGCATTCTAACCGCCTTTCTATCTGATCTGGGAATGCTATGGTGATGGGGATAAAACGCCAGACAGGGAGATTAGCTTCCTTACTAACCAAATGCAAGGCGGGGAGGTAACATAAGCTGTGACCAGCTTGGGAAGACGGCCAGAGGACTTCCACTGCAGATACACCCTTGAAGGTCAGACTGCAACCCAGCCTCTGCTTCCAGGAGAAGTTAACTTGAGTTCAAAGATCTGTTCATGGAACGATCCACTAGAACAGAAATCAGAGACCTGAATTCTAATCCTCTACCAACAGAAAGCAAAGCAGACCCTCAGGCCAGAGTCTCCTGATATGGCAATTCAAGTCATGGAGGAAAACAAACCTTTTAGGGTATTTTACCCCTTGTAATGGCCTTGAAGTATAGTGTAGAGAAGGAAAGACTTTACCCTCCTAGGTTTGATAGCTGGTCTATGAAATACACTGACAACAGGCAGATTAACAGGAGAAAAGCTGTGGCTCACACATGTAATCCCAACTCTTTGGGAGGCCAAGACAGAAGGATGCCTTGAGCCCAGGAGGTCTAGGCTGCGGTAAGCTATGATCATATCACTGCATTCTAGCCTGGGCCACAGAATGAGATCCCGTCTCTAAAAAAAAAAAAAAAAAAAAAAAAAGACAAGGCATAGGAATTTATTAATTTGATTAATTTTAAATATTATCGGCATAAGAAGAATCATAAATCATGTGGAGAAAAGTGAATACCATCTTAATAGGGGAAGGAGAGGGAAGATGAAGGCCACCATGGGGAGGATAGACAAGTGTACCCTTGGAAGGACAGGTTGGAGGCATGATGGCTGTGACAAAGTTCATCTTGGGGGGAGGGCAACAGTCCCTGGCTGATGAGACTCTCAGGGAGGGGACTTAAAACCACCAAGGCCTTCAGAAGATCTGTCTTTAGGCCCGTGAAGGGAGTTCAGAGAAAATCTCTCTCTGCATTGACTATTTTCCAGTGCCTTCCACGCAAAATAGTTGATATACCAAAGAGGCATATTTTGTCCTGATTCCCTTTAATAGCAAAAGTTACTTTAAAAAAAATTAAAAATGTATAATCAGTTACAAGCAAGATTGCTGTGGTGAAATACCACTCATGGTTTTCAAGACTTCTAAATGTTCCTGTATTAAAAGCCTAGCATGGGGCAATCCCCTTGGGTCCCCGCCCACTGTGGGAGCTTTTCTGTCCTCTTAATAAATCCTGCTTTAAAAAAATAAAAAGTCTAGCACTTTGGGAGGTGGAAATGAGAAGATTGTCTGAGTCCAGGGGTTCAAGACCAGCCTGGGCAACTTGACGAGACCTCATCTCTACAATAAATCAGAAAATTAGCTGGGCATAGTGGCACATGCCTGTGGTTCCAGCTACTTGGAAGGCTGACGCACAAGAATAGCCTGAGCCCAGGAGGTCGAGGCTGCAGTGGCCATGCGCGAGCCACTGCGCTCCAGCTTTGGCGACTCAATAATAATAATAATAATAATACAAAAATAAATAAATAAATAAAATAAAAAAAAAATTAAAAAAATAATAATAATGAATAATCCCAGTCCCTGCACTTGGCATGCTTGGGTTCAAGTCCTCTCTCTGCCACTTACTAGCTGTGTAACTCAGGAGAAACTGCTTAACCTTTCTGTGCCTCTGTTTTCTCATCTACAAAATAGGGCAATACAATATATGTATTTCATAGGTTTTTGCAAAGATGAAACTGACACATAGTTCACCCTCAGTAAGCACTAACACCATTGGAAGATGGTTACAACATTTTAAAAAAGAATTTTGTATTTAGGAAAAGAACGTGAAACTGTAAAGAAAAAACAAACAGCTAAAATGAACAAATCTGCACACAGACCAGTGATATACACTTTAAAATTTCAGATAATTCTGGCTGGGTGCAGTGGCTCAAGCTTGTAATCCCAGTACTTTGGAAGGCCAAAGTGGAAGAATCCCCTGAGTCCAAGACCAAGACCAGCCTGAGCAACGTAATAAGACTTCATCTTTACGGTAAATAAATGAATAAATAATAAATAAAAAACAAAATTTCAAATAATTCTTGGCAATTAATTAAATTTGACCTCCTTTTTCAGACCACAAAGGAAAGTTTCACTCTTGCTTTCCTAGTAACATGTATGTTCAATTTTTTAATTTTAATTTTTTTTCTTAATAATTTCTAAAAAAAAAAAAAAAAAATAGATATGGAGATATTGCCATGTTGCCCAGGCTGGTCTCGAACTCCTGGGCTCAAGCAATCCTCCCACCCCGACCTCCCAGAGTGCTAATTACTGGCATGAGCCACCACAGCCGGCCTTTTTATTTATGTATGTATTTATTTTAAGATTCCTTCCATTGTAAATGATGCAAACTGAATTCAAACCAGTTTAGGGGAGAAGAGCTGCACACGTATCCAGTCAGGTGAACACCCTGCAGGGAAGGTGAGATAGAAGGGGACAAGAGACCGAATGAAGCCTTCCTTCTGCCATGGCTCTCCGTGTCCCCAGGTGTCCCCCCACTGTCACACACTGGGGCAACACCATGGGTTCAGCCAGACTGCTGGGGTCTGAGGCATCCTAGACGCTACCCTCCTGCAGTCCGTTTGTCCACCAGTGGCTCCCAGGCCCACCCTGGCGATTACAAGAGTGTGACAAACCTGGCTTGGCTCTCTCTCAGCTTCAACCTGAAAAAGCTTGAGAATGGATGCTAGTTGGTGAACTTTGGGTCACGAAGACCCTAGGCCAGGTCCTAGAATGGATCTTGGGCAGGAGAGGAGCGTGGCAGAGCAGGGAGAGTCATCAGAACTGTGGTCCAGAGAGAGGCTGACAGTACCACTCTGAGTCCGCGGCGACAGCCACGACCCCCGAGGAAGCTAGGCTCACATTCCTAAGTGCCTTAAGAATCGTGTGCCTGGGAATTCTTTTTTTTTTTTTTGAATTGGAGTCTCACTCTGTCGCCCAGACTGGAGTGCAGTGGCCGCTCCCGGCCACCGCAGCCTCGACCTGCTGGGCTCCGGCGATCCTTCCGCCTCAGCCT
>CAUYQG010217009.1:0-12054 GCA_963574415.1 Tarsius wallacei | reverse complement strand
TTTGTATCCTGAAACTTTACTGAATTCATCTATCAAGTCCAGGAGTCTTTTGGAGGAGTCTTTAGGGTTCTTAGGTATAATAAGATCATGTCATAGGCATACAGAGATAGTTTGATTTCGTCTTTTCCTATTGCGATACCTTTGTTGTTTTATCTTGCCTGATTTCTCTGGCTTGGACTTCCAGTACTATTTCGAATAGTAGTGGTGAAAGTGAGCATCCTTGCCTTGTTGCAGTTCTAAGGGGAATGTGTTCAATTTTTCTCCCTTCAGGATCACATTGGCTGTTGGCTTGTCATAAAAAGCTTTTATTATTTTGAGGAATTTTCTCTCTATGCCTATTTTGCTGAGAGTTTTTCTCACGAAGAGATACTGGATTTTATCAAATGCTTTTCCTGCATCTATTGAAGCGTTGGTATGATTTTTGTTTGTAATTCTGCTTATGTAGTGGAGCATGCTTGTTGACTTGTGTATGTTGAACTCCCCTTTCATCCCTGGATTAAAAACCACTTGACCGTGGTATATTATGATTATTATTATTACCATTTTTGATATTTTATTTTAAAGATGTGGAGTGCCATTCAGGATTAGGTATACAAGTGGACTGCAAACAGGTCAAGTCTGGGCCCCCCTTTGGTCCCTACTTTGCCTGGTTTGAGCTCGGGTACTGATGTTATGTCCCTACCCCCACCCCAGCAGTATCCCGCTACTGACAATCCCTTTCTTATGGTATTATGGTAGATGTTCGGGGTCTGCTTATTAATGAGAACATATGATGTGCTGTTTAACATGTTCAACTTTTCTCACTTCAGAAGGATATCAGCTGCTGGGTTGTTATATATAGCTTTTATTATTTTGAGGAATTTTCTCTCTATGCCTATTTTGCTAAGGGTTTTTATCATGAAGAGATGCTTGATTTTATCAAATGCTTTTCCTTCATCTATTGAAATGATGGCATAATTTTTGTTTTTGTTTTTACTTCTGTTTAAGTAGCGGATGACATTTACTGAATGTATATGTTGAACAACCCTTACATCACTGCAATAAAACTCACTTGGTTGTGGTGTAGTATATTTTGTAATGTGTTGTTGAATTCAGTTTGATAATATTTTGTTGAGGATTTTCACATCTTTCACATAAGAGACATTGGTCCGTAGTTTTCTTTTTCTCTTTTGTCTTTACCAGGTTTTTGGTATCAAAGTGATACTTGCCACATAGAATGAATTAGGGGGAATTTCTTCCTCTTCAATCTTGTGGAATAGCTTCAGTAAAATTGGTAACAGTGCTTCTTAAAGGTCTGGTAGAATTCAGCTCTGAATCCATTACATCCTGAATTTTTTTTGTTTGGAGACTTCTAGTTACTGTTTCCATCTCACTTCTCGTCATTGGTTTGTTTAGGGTTTCTACTTCTTCCTGATTTTAGGTTGGGGGTTTGTATGCTTCCAATTTTTCTATTTCCTCTAGATTGTCTAGTTTGGTTGCATAGAGGTGTTCATAATAGTCTTGGATGATCTTTTGTACTTCCATCGTATCAGTAGTAATGTCACCATTTTCATTTCTGATTGAAATAATTTGAGTCTTCTCCCTTCATTTCTTATTCTAGCTAGTAGTCTGTCAATTTTGTTTATATTTTCAAAGAATCAAATTTTTGTTTCATTGATCCATTGTATCGTTCTTTTTTTCAAGTTCATTTAGTTCCTGACTAATTTTCATTATTTCTTTTCTTCTGCTAGCCCTGGGTTTTTTGATTGTTTGTGTTTTCCCAGTTCTTTGAGATGTGATGTCAGATTGTCGTTATGCAATCTCTCAGTCTTATTAATGTGCGCTATAAATTTTCCTCTGAGCACAGCTTGAGCTGTGTCCCAGAGAGTTTGATAACTTGTTTCATTGTTGTCATTGGTTTTGAGGAATGTTTTAATATCCATCTTGATTTCATTGTTGACCCAAAGATCATTCAGGCACAGACTGTTTAACTTCTATGTTTTTGTTTGGTTTCACAAGTTCTTCTTGGAGTTAATTTCTAGTATTATTTCACTGTGGTCCAGGAAGGTGCTTGATATGGTTCAATTTTTTTGAATTTATTTAGACTTAATTTGAGGTCTATCATATGGTCTATCTTGGAGAATGCTTATTGTGCTGATAAGAATAACGTATATTCTGCAGTTTGGGGATGGAATTTTCTGTAGATGTCTGTTAGTTCCATTTGCTCTAGAGTCCAGTTTAACTCCATTGTTCTTTGTTGATTTTCTGCCTTCATGATCTGTCCATTCCTGTCAGTGATGTGTTGAAGTCTCCCACTACTATTGTATTGTTGTCTAACTTTTTTTTTTAGGTCTAGTAAAACATGTTTTATAAAGCTGGACACTGATGTTAGGTACATATATATTTTAAACTGTTATGTATTCTTGTTGAATCGATCCCTTTATCATTATATAATAATCATCTTTGTCTTTTTTTTACCGTTAATTTAAAATATATTTTTCTGATATGAGAATGGCTACTCTTGCTCATTTTTGGTTTCCATTTGCCTGAATGTTTTCCCCCATCTCTTTACCTTGAGTCTATAGGAGTCTTTGTGAGATGAGTAAGTCTCTTGAAGGCAGATTTTTGGGTTGTGTGGCTTTTTGTTTGATTTTGGTTTTGGTTTTGATCCATTCTGCCAGTCTCTGTATTTTTAATGGGACATTGAGGCCATGTACATTCAGAGTTAATAATGATATGTGAGGTACTATTCCATTCACCATACTGGTTGTTATTTATTTTTCTATTGTTCCATAAAGACTGTGAGCTTTATGACTTCCAACATTTTTCTACTGATGTATTTTGACCTTTTGCTTCAGTATTTAGAACACCTTTGAGTAATTCTTACAAAGCTAGTCTAGTGGTGATAAACTCTCTCAGCATTTGCTTGTCTGTGAAAGTTTTTATTTCTATTTCATTTATAAAACTTCGTTTAACAGGATACAAAATCCTGGTGACGGCTTCCTGTTTGAGGAGACCGAAGATGGGACCCCAATCTCTTCTGACTTGTAGGGTTTCCTCTGAGAAATCTGCTGTTAGTCTGATACATTTAGCTTTGTAAGTTATTTGATGCTTTTTTTTTTTTTTAAATTGGAGTCTCACTCCCTCACACAGGCTGGAGTTCAGTAGCATGCTCACGCCCACCCCAGCATCTACCTGCTGGGTTCCCATGATCCTTCTGCCTCAGCCTTCCAAGTAGCCGGAACTACAGGCACACGCTACCATACCTGGCTAATTTTTTTATTTATTGTAGAGATGAGGACTTGCGCCAAGTTACCCGAGCTGGTCTCAAACCCACGAGCTCAGGCAATTCACTCACTTCGGCCTCCCAAAGTGCTGGGATTACAGGTTGAGCCACTGAGCCCGGCCTATTTGATGCTTTTGTCTCACTGCAATTAAAATTCTTTCCTTCACATTAACTATGCATAACCAGATGACTGCATGCCTTGGAGCTGACCTTTTTGCAAAGAATCTTCTGGGGGTTCTTGTATCTGGATGTTTAGATCTCTGGCAAGGCCAGGGAAGGTTTTCTCTACTATTCCCTCAAATAGGTTTTCCAAACCTGTTGCTTTATCTTCTAACTCAGGAACACCTATGATTCTTAGGATTGGATGTTTTATTAATCCCACATTTCTTGGAAACCTTGCTCCATTCCCTTGATTTATTTTTCTTTATTGTTGTTTGATTGGGTTATTTCAAAGGGCTTGTCTTCAAGTTTTGAGATCCTTTTCTGCTTGTTCTAGTGTACTGTTAAAGCTTTCCACTGCATTTTGTACTTTCCCAAATGATTATTTCATTTCCAGAATTTCAGCTTCTTGATTTTTGTTTTTGTTTTTGGTTTTTGGTGCCTATATTTTTGGAGAATTTTTTGTCCATATCCTAAATAGTCTTTAAAATTGGTTTTCAATTTTCTCCTGAAGTTTACTGCTCAATTTTATAATCAACCATTTGAATTCTATGTCTAGAATTTCAAAGATTTCATTTTGGTTAGGTTCTACTGCTGATCTTTTGAAGGTGTTGGAGAACTCTTTTTTATATTGTCAGAATTATTTTGGTTCCTTCTCATTTGGGTAGACTGTTTTTTCTTATTTGAGGTTGGCATGGGGCTGGCATAGGCACTGTAGTGTTCCCTTGGTTATATATATCCTTGGGAGTTTCTCAACTGCCAGCTGTAGTAGTCTTGTACTGGGTAACTGCACTGGCTCATGGTGCCCTGAATGAATGATATGACTTGGAAAGTGGTATTACATGGGGTCTGGGATCAGGCCTTCCCCAAAGCTGATATGGTGGGCCGTAATGTTGTCCTCTGGTCAGGAGCTTGTACTTGTGAGAGAAAGTCAGCTGCAACAGTGGTTGTAGGGTTTCTCCTTG
The DNA here is from genome assembly GCA_963574415.1 of Tarsius wallacei. Lineage (NCBI taxonomy): Eukaryota > Metazoa > Chordata > Mammalia > Primates > Tarsiidae > Tarsius > Tarsius wallacei. The sequence continues at coordinate 7,665 of CAUYQG010217009.1, read as the reverse complement.
GCATGTGTTACTTCAAGGAAATGCCCAGGCAGCCTAGCCCAAGGGCAATAGTCTGGGTAATGATTACCCTAATCCCAAATTCTCTTGTTTTGAGCCTTCAAAGGGATTGCTACAGATGAAGGAAGGATCTTGAGCACCTCACAGAGTGTGCTCTTGGCTACTCTAGTAGGGATTAGGAGGGAGTCTCCAGCCACTAGGGTAATACTGTCAAGCACAGAAAAGTTTACAGGGGCAAAAGAAGTTGCTATGGCAATGCGTCCCACCTGGCTCCCACCTTGGCCTCAGGCTATTTGTCCTGTGAATGTCAAAGTGCAGCTAGCCTCAAGGCTTCAGGGGCTCTAACAGCAATCACCCCAGCCAGGAACTGGCTACAGCCCTGGAGAGTTTGCCCTTGGGACCCGTCCCCTCCCAGGCTTGCTAGAAAGCAGCCACATGGCCTGCAAGGGTTGAGTTCCTGGGAAATGGTGGCTGGCACTGCTCAAGGCTTTCTTTTGTCCTGCACAACTCCACATGGGCTTCTACAGAGCATGGCTATAGGTAAGGCTACTAGTAAGGCAGTCTCCCTTGAGGGACTGAAGACCTGCAAGGCTCAGGGGACCCACCAAGTTCACAGGAGGAGCACAGAACTCCTGAATTCCCTTCACTCACCTTCCCTACTGCATCCAGAGGCTTCCAGTGGACTTTGAGGTGCAAGTGAGAATCTGCCCAGTTCCAGTCCAGGTTGGTGGATTTTTCTCTTCTTTGTTATTAACACTCCTTTCAAGAGTCATGGGGCATTCTGTTGGTCCTGCTCCTCTCTGGGTGCTGAGGAAACTCTACCTTAGTTTACTCCATAGGAAAAACACACACTAGTTGCCTCACGTCAGTCATCTTAATTCAATCCCAAAAAACCCAAATTCAATTTGAATTTTTACATTCTCAAATATTTTTTCATTATAGCATGCTTATAACTCAAGTCCTAGAATGTGCTACCCTGTGAAAAATATTCCAGTTTGCAAAGTAAGATTGATATATTAAAGTAGACGAAGAGGCCGGGCGTGGTGGCTCAAACCTGTAATCCCAGCACTTTGGGAGGCCAAAGTGTGAGGATTACCTGAGTCTAAGGGTTTGAGAACAGCCTGGGCCACTTGGTGAGACCTCATCTCTACAATATATCAAAAAATTAGCTGGATACGGTAGCACGTACCTGTAGTTCCAGCTACTTGGAAGGCTAAGGCAGAAAGATTGCCTGAACCCAGAAGGTCAACGCTGGGGTGGCCATGAGCATGTCACTGCACTCCAGTCTGGGCAACGGAGTGAGACTCTGACTCAAAAAAGAAGAAGATGAATCTATGCATTACATGTGAATTCCCACAAGAAGGAAGCTTGAAGCATGTCTAAAATGCACAATAATCTTACCTGGAGAACACGTTTTATTTTCATTTTAAAAATCCTAATTGTGTACTTATTAGAAAGCTATATTTCCTATTCTATCTTTCATGGGCCTCCATTACAGCTTCTCCTAAAAGGTTGTGGCAGAGTGTCCTTCCATTCTAGGTGAGAAAACTTCTCACCTGTTTAAAAAAAAATGTGTCAACCCTAACACCCCTCTGTGTATCTTATGAAATACACAGAAGGCTTTTTCAGTCAAAACCCCCAAATAGACCTTAGCTATTTCCAGAGGTTGTCTGGGTTTATACCCTTCCCCACCTCTTACTGGCTAAGTGATTTGGGACAAGTTAAAAGTGTCTCAGGGTCCTCAAGAATCCTGAGACATGTTTATTTAAGAATATGTGCAAAATGTAGAGAAATTTTTTAAAATCCCATATGGTTACCAACTAGAGTGAGCATACAACACTACTGTATTAATGTTGTATAATTCTTCCTTCCAAATTCTTTATTGGTTTCTTTTGTCTTCATTACTGACTTAAGCTACAAACATAACATTCAAAAATTAGGATTGAAAATGATTAAAAAATATATATTCCTTTCAATGCATTTATACACACACCCTAAACAAATACACATATACACACACCCATAAAGAATCTACTTTCTAACTTCATCCTTATATCAAAGTTAAAACACTAGAAAGTAAAATACCTAGGAAGCAACATGCTAGGACTACACTGACTTACAATATGCCAAGTATATCTTAATATTGTAACTTCAGCTTTTAGTAAGAATCAAAATAAGAAATACAGTCAATTTGTATTTGCTGCAAAACAACTATGAAAGATCCTGCCCCTTATTAGTAACTCATTTTGATTAGGAAAAAACAATCCCTATTTTCTTTTAAAGCCTGGTGTCATAAGAGGTCTTTCTGGGGTAAGAGAAATGTCCTAAAATTGAATTATGGTGATGGTTGCACAACTCTGTGAATCTGCTAAAAATAATCAAATTGTACACTTAAAGCAAGTTAGTTTTATGGTGTGAGGATTGTACCTCAATATGGCTGCTTTTAGAAAATTAATGCCAGAAAAAAACTACCTCTGAAGAACCTGTTCATATCCTTTCATAAGGGAATGAGAAATGAAATATGGGATAATACACATAGACAATATAGCCCTTATAATTCTAACACACATACATAGCTCTCTAACGGCTTTATATTAACTCTTCCAAGACTCTTAACAATCAATCTTAGGAGGAAGACAGTGCTATCATCCTCATGTTACAGATGCAAAACGGAATCACATGAAGTTAGGTACAGTTAGTAATCTAAGCTACAATTTGACTCATGACAGATAGGGCCAGAGTTCATGTTCTTAACCCACACTAAACTCAAATGTTTCCCAGAACTGCCTGAAAAAGTTCAGATCAAAGCAAATTTAGACTTTAAATACAGAGATAGTTGTATATAGCCATATCAATATCTACCTTTTTTTACACATTATATCTTAATTTTAATTACGTGTTAATGTGTTTATACTATAAGTCATTGAAATCTGTTTTAGAAATACAGATATTTTACTCATCATTTCTTATAATAATTTTGCTGTATCAATTTATTATAAATACAGTAACTATTTACTTACTGAAATGAACTTTTTTTTTTTGAGTCGGTGTCTCACTCTTTTCCCAGGCTGGAGTACAGTGGCATGCTCACGGCCACCCCAGAGTCAACCTGCTGGGCTCAGGCAATCCCTCTGCCTCAGCCTTCCAAGTAGCCAGAACGACAGGTGCTCGCTACCACACCTGGCTAATTTTTTATTTATTGTAGAGATGAGGTCTTGCCAAGTTGCCTGGGCTCGTCTTGAACCCGCGGGCTCAGGCAATCCACTCACCTCGGCCTCCCAAAATGCTGGGATTACAGGCTGAGCCATCGAGCCCAGCCCAAAATGAACTTCAATAGGAATTACTAAATTATTTATTTTTCTTATATTTACCCATTATTTAAATGATATAATATGCCAGGCATTTCAAACTCACAGTACTGTTTGGAATTAGCATTACAAAAAAAAATTTAGTAGCACTCTAAAGAGTTCTGGTTAGAAATTCCATAATACAAACAAAACTTTGCATTTAAATCCCTAAGATTTTTTTCTCTGAAATGAGAAGTTGGGTAGCTTTAGAGACATTCTGTTAGGCCTGCCTCTGAAAGAAAAAAAACACTGATTTTCATTCTGCATACATAAACAGAGAAAAAATTACATAAAGGCAGCACATGTTATAGTTTAAGTGTTTGAATTGATGGTAACCAGCCAACATAACAGCAAGATGATTAGGGAAGTACTCAAGCAACTAAGTTTTTTTAAAATGTTACTGACATAGAAGGTTAAGCAGACTGATTCTGGACTTCCTATAACTTACTCCTTCTTGAAACAGTGGCTGAAATACTTCATTTTATCTCCTCACTATAAAATTACTTTTTACAAATAGTGCAGCAATCCCAACATTAGTTCAATAGAAGGCAAAATCACTATCTTATACTCGTTAAATAAAATAAGTTAAAAAATATCTGATGCTATCAAGTGAAGCAGGAAAAGCACAATTCACTTCCAGAAAACATCACATAGTAGCCTATGTGAACCATGTCATAGCCTCTACAGTTCTATGAGACATAAACCTGTACAGATGTGTACAGTGGCCACAGCAGAGACCTTGCCTTTTTTGTTCAGCACTTTATACCCAGTAGCAACAAAATTCCTAGAACAAAACATATGGTGGGATAAATGAGTAAATTAATTTGATTAAAATCAAACAGGCAGCAAATGGCTACAGAAGTATAAACAAGTGATGTCCTCAAGAATTTACATTATTCATATAAAAATATATGCTATGTATACAAGTATAGAGATTTTTTAAACCCATATCTAAAACACTGTGTGAAACTTTAAAGCTTGAATGTACACCTCTCTATGTGTTTTTATTTTCACATCACATATTCAAATAGTCAAAATATTAGCACATATGTCTAATAAAAGAATCAACGTGTAATGTTTAAGTAACATAAATCTACCATGAAATATATTTGTTTCAAAAATTATATAGTTGTAGGCAAAAAAGAAGACCTGAACAAATGAAAATGTATATCATGCTCTTGGGTGAACGGAAACAACATTAAAAAATGTCAATTTTTCCTCTGTTGAACTATACACGTAAAGAAACATTAATGACCCACTGGTTTTTTTTTTTAACAAGAAGAGGTAATTAAAAAACAAGGGTACCTGCATAATGAACATTTGTATACCTAACCCTGAATTGTACCCCACATATTTAAAAGAAAAAAGAAAAAAAAGAAGAAAGAAAGAAAATATGGCACTGATGCAAGCATACGCAGATCTCTGGAGCAGAATAGTAAGTCTTAAAATAAGGCCGATGACAAAGGTACTGTAACAGACATCCTAGTAAGCAAAACGCTAGATTATTAAATAAATGATGTTGAGGTCACTGGATTGCCATTTGACAAACGCCAAAGAAACCCAGATCCATACCTCACAACCTACACTGTATACATTCCAAATTGATCACATATTTAAACATAAAAATCAAATCATATATGTACTAGAAGACAAATAAAAGAATTTTTATCATGTGTTTTTTAAATAAGAAACTGGTTAAATGAATTACAGTATATCAAATACATAAAATGAGGAATCTCCTTCTGTCCTTACATGAAACTATCTTAAGATATATTGATATGTAAAAAGGAAGAACAACTAAGGACAGAATATATGTGGAGTCTAAGGGAAAAATATTATGGGGAAGAATATTTGTGTTTGCATATAAAGGAATACACAGGAAGTGGTAATACTGCTTCCTTCACATAGAGAGAATGTGAAGCTAGACGCTCCCTGGAAGGGGGTGGGTGTTCTTCTTTTTTTTAATTTTTAAGACTTTAAACCACGGACCTCCATTACTTACCTTTAAAAACACATTTAAAGATCGTAAGGATGCAATTACTCAGTTTCCTTTAGCACATTTATTTATAGCAAAATCTAAGCAAGAACAGATAATTTTAAGCATGAAATAATCAAATATCTTCCTATTTTACACTTTATATAGTATATAATTTGCAAAAAGTCACATAATATATGTTTCAAGGTTACAAAGTGATTGTGAGAAAATTCAAGATAACAATTAGAAGACTAATGAAATATCCAGAATTCATGCAATGTTTGCTTCTTTTGGAAAAAAACTGCACTATTAGTTTGTATTAGCAATGTCAAGAGGCTTCTGGCCAGAGGTTATGGCCCAGATATGAATAGGCTTTCACTCTCTGGCACTTTTAAAAATGCAATAAAAGTTTTAATTATGGTATATACATCATGCACATACATAGATGTATACATAGCAACAGTGGGAGTGCAAACTTGTACAACCTCTGTGGAAAAGTTTGGCAATTCCTAAAAGATCTAAAAATCAACCTCCCATACAATTCTGCAAGCCCCCTGCTAGGAATATACCTGGAGGAGGAACTCAAATCACTCTATGAAAAAGATACCTGCATACGTATGTTTATTGCAGCACTATTCACAATAGCAAAAACATGGAACCAACCATGCTGTCCATTGAAAGAGGACTGGATAAAAAAAAAATGTGGTACATACACACGATGGAATATTACACAGCCATAAAGAAGGACAAAATTATGAACTTCACAGCAACTTGGATGGAATTAGAGTTTATGATACAGAGTGATCTCTCACAGAAACAAAGAACTGAGTACCACATGTACTCACTCATAAGTAAACCTTGAACAATTATCTCAATACTGTAAGAAAGGAATTGGCATAGTGGGAAACTGACAGAGGAGAGGGAAGGCAGGATTGGCAGTAGTGGGAAACTGCTAGAGGATGGGGGACATACCTCAACAACAAGAGTACCTTGCATAATTAACATTTGTATACCTTATTCTAAATTATACCCAACATCTTTAAAATAAAAAATATATTTTTTAAACTGCAACCAAAATAATATATTTCACTAAATAAAGACTTGTTTCCCGTAGGGTCATTTATAACCATTTTACTTAAAGATCGATATTATAACATGTTCTAGTGAAATTGCTATTATTGTATATATTTTCAATACTAACTAAAAAAGAGAAAGCTTACTTCTATTAGTGTCAGGGTTAAAAATATTTACAATGTTTACTATTTGACAATGTAAAAAAAAGACTAAGATATATCAGAATAAACATTTCAGGCATTTTTGTATTTATTCTATTGTAAAAAAGGAGTCTAAAAGTTATTAATAAAAAAGATGGCTTGGGACGATTTCAGTGATTACTTTAAAATAGACAATTTATACCATCCACATCTGTTGTGGATAGATTTTAACTCCTCCAAAAAAAAAATAATTATTCTGTTATATATCGTCATTTTCCAATCATTAGAGTCTATCTAGTTTCTCATAATTTAATTACTTATCTTTGAAAAATGAAAACAGGATTCACGGCCAAGATGGCGACCGGGCAGCGTGGTCTGTGAGACCTCTGCAGAAGAGGACACAGAAAGACTCGGGCTCTCTCCCTGGGGGCCTGCTCCCCACACGGAACTTGTCCACTGACACCGCAAAGGCACCACAGCGGGCCAGAGGTAAAAGCGGCTGCCGCCCCCGCCAGCAGCCCGGGGCCGCCGCCGCTGCCCAGGGCTCGCCGCTGCCGGCAGCCCGGGGTGCTCCGCCGCCGCCAGCGACCCAGGGCACACCACCGCTGACGCCACCGCCGCCAGCAGCCCAGGGATCGCCACCGCCGCCGCCAGCGGCTGGGGACCTGGCGCTACCACCGGCATCTGGGGGGGAAGCGCTGCTGTCGCAAGCAGCTCGGCTCGCCGCCGCGGCCAAGACACCGCTACCGATCACCACTGCTACCACCGCCACTGATCATTGCAGCGGGACGCTGTAGACGGCTCCACCTGACCCGCCGCCGGCTAGCCGCCCGCGGTCCAGACACTCGTCGCCGTCACTGCTGCAGCCAGACACTGTCATCACCGCTGTGGTCCTGGAACCGTCACCGCCTCGGTCTAAATACGGCTGCCTCTGCAGCCTATGCCTGAGGTGATCCAGCCCTCCACACAGGATATGCTGAGACTTAGATCGCTGCCGCTGCCACAGCCACCACAACTGCTGCTCTGACTTTCGGGTGAGCTTTGGATCTCCTCCTGTGAGCCCATCCCTGGCTGGCCCTCTCTCAGGCTCCCCCCCTGTGGGACAAGCAACTGAGATAAAGTCCATCTGGAG
>CAUYQG010217006.1:0-13352 GCA_963574415.1 Tarsius wallacei | reverse complement strand
TTTCCACAAAAAAGATCTTTGCTTCTACAAAATAATATAATTTTTCTTCTTCTTTTCCCATTTTTTTTTTTTTTTTTTTTTTTTTTTTTTTTTTTACTAATCTGGCTATGACTTTCCCTACTATGTAAAAGAGAAATGGTAGAAGCAGAGTTCTTGCCTTGTTCTTGATCTTAGAGGGAAATCTTTTAGCAGTTTGCCATTGAGTACTGTTAGCTGTAGGCTTTACATATTTGGCCTTAATTATGTTGAGGTAGTTCCCTTCTATTTCTAGTTTCTTGAATTTTTTAAATTATAAAATAGTGTTAAATTTTATCAATGCTTTTTCTGCATCAATTGAAATTATTTTGCATTTTATTCATTTATTTTGTTGATGTGGTTATTATTATGTTGATTGATTATTTTTATGTGGGCTTTACTACTGATGCATAAAAATAATTTAAAATCTTTTGAGCTACAGGTCAAGGGAGAACTGTAGAATGTACTAGTGCTTATTTATATCTGGGTCTCATTTGTTTTCAGTACTAAAAAGTCATTTCTCCCTTGTCCATTTCCAGTTATTTGTGGATATTATGTGACTCATTCTGCTATGATTAGAATGTGCTTCCCAGAGCTCATATGTTAGAAATTTGCCATTTCATCAATATTAAGATGTAGGGCCTTTAATAGGTAATTAGGTAATAAGGGACATTGATTAATGCCTTTATCTTGGGAGTTAGTTATCACAGGAGTGGGTTCCTAATAAAATAGGTTCAGTCAGATTTTCTCTCTCTGTCTAGTGAGTTGACTTCCACTTTCTACTCTTCCACTGTAAGGTAACACTTGCTAGATGTTGGTGCTATGCTTTTGGAGTTTCCAGCCTTCAGAACTATGACCCAAATTTAAACTTTAGACTTTTGAGTTGATTCTGGAAAGAGTTTCGGGGTGTTGGGATGTAATTAATATATTTTACATGTGAGAAGCTCATAAATTTTGGGGTTCAGGGGCCAAATTCTATGAACTGAATATTTGTATACTCCTAAATTCATTTGTTAAAAAATACCCTTTATTGTGATATCATTAGGAGATAAGGGCTTTGGAAAGTAATTAGGATTAAATGAGGGCAGAACTTTTATGAATATGAGTAGTACACTTCTGAGAACCCAGAGAGAATATGTTTCCCTTTACTCTCCACTTTGTGAAGATACAAGGAAAAGTTGGCAATCTGCAACATGAAAAAAGGCTCTCACCAGAACCCAACTCTACTGGCACCCTGACTTAGGACTTCCAGTCTCCAGAACTGTGCAAAATATATTTTTGTTGTTTATAAATCAACTTGTTTATAGTATTTTTGGTATAGCAGCTAGAGCTGAGACAGCGTACATTCAGGTTGTTTGATGTATTATTATTGATTTTTAAGAATTCTTTGTATGTTTTATCACGTGTCTTTTATAAATATTTTTTCTCATTTTCTCTCAGTGTAGTTTCTCTTTTCATTATCTTGAAAGTGATTTTTGTAGAGCTGAAATTTTTGATTTTAATGAAATCCAGTTTATCATTTCTTAGTTTCATGGATTGTGTTTTTGATGTTGTATCTAAAAAGTCGTTTCCAAACTCAAGGCCATCCAGATTTTCTTTTATGTTATTTCTTAGGAGTTTTGTTGTTGTTGTTCTTGTTGTTTTTTTAACAACACTCATTTATTACCTCACAGTTTCTGTGGGTCAGAGTCAGGTATAGGTGGGATGGATTCTGCTCAGGGTCTCTCAAGGATAAAATCAGGGTGGGGGCCGGGCAATGTTCCTTTCTGGAGCTCAAGGTCTTTTACTTAGCTCATGGGTATATTGGCAGAACTCAGTTCCTTGTGGTTGTAGACTGAGGTCCCTTCTCTCTTGCTGGTCATCAACTAGAAGCCATCTTCAGTTCTAGAGGCCTCTTGCTGTTCCTGCCATAGGTCCTCTCCATAAAGATGACAGTTGATTTCTTCCATACCAGTAGGAACACATATCACTGGCTTTCATCCTTCTACCACCCCAGTATTCTAAGACACAGTCTTATATATAATATAATTCAAGCATAAGAGTATCTTTTCCATCATCATTTTTCATATAATGTAACCTATCCAAGGGAGAAACTAACCCATCATATTCACAGGTTCCTCTCACACTCAAGGGTAGGGAATTATATGAAGTGAGCACACCAGGGAGTGGAATTCTTGAGGACCACTTTAGATTTTGACTACTATACCCTTCTCTAATCCATCTTCCAAGACAGCCATCTTTTCAGAATGCAAATTAGATTATACTATTCTTCAGTTTCTAACCCTTTCCTAGATTCGTATTGTCTTTATTAGGATAAAGATCTTCCTTGACAGATTGAGTTTGTATTTTACATTTAGATATGTGATCCATTTGGAGTTAATTATTATGAAGAGTGTAAAGCCTTTGTCCAGATTTGTTTTTTTAATGTGGATGTCTAGCTTTTCCAACATCAATTGTTGAAAGCCTGCCTTTTCTCTATTGTATTGCCTGTGTTTCTTTATTAAAGTTAGGTTGGATATATTTATATAGGTATATTTCTAGGATTTCTATACTATTTTACTGATCTATTTATCATTTATTATTATTATTTTTTTACCAATTCCATACTTTGTTACTGTAGTTTATAGTAAGATGTAGTTGTATCAGTTATCCAATTTTTTTTTCTCAGTATTGTATTGACTATTTTGTATATTTTGCTTTTCCATTTAAACTTTAGAGTGAAGTTGTCAATATCAATGTAATTCACTCTTTGATGTGCAGAATCTCAAATGTGACCTTCTCCTTCTATCTTCTATTCATTCTCTTAACCTTTTTCAAAGTTAACATTTTGAACTTTTTGTGTTGGATTCTGTGTAGTGTACTCATATTTTCCCTCCAGCTTATTACCTTTTTTAATCTGTTCCTCATCTGCTATTTTATTTTCCCAATGAATTATTGTTTTAAATGCTGAAGGTGTTCATTTCTGACGTTTCAGAGTTTATTCACCTAGCAACAGTCTCAAAGCCATGTCTCATAATTCTTGTCTACATGTTGCTGTTAAAACCTGTGCCCTTAATGCTTATAACTAAGCTAATTAACTCTGTTATCTCAATTACCATGTGAATTTATTATTCCTTTCCATGTTCCCCCTCAGTTTTTAGCATCTGAAAAGTAGACTTTTTTTTAGAGTTTATCTTTGTTCCTGAACATTTTGTGGTATCTTATGTTGCACTTCTGTTTTAAATGTGTGTTTGTATTAGAGGACAAGTCTTTGCTTATTCTATCATGCTTCATGAGCTATTATTTGAATCCCATTCTTATAAAATACTTGGTCTTTGATTCCCTCAAAGAGTATATTCCTTTATTTTTCCACAATATTTATTGAATGCCTATTTTATACTAGAATTTGTGACAGGCACTGGGGATACTATAATAAATAAAACTAAAGCTATCAGAGAGATTATAGTTTTGAGGGAGAGAATTATCTGTAACTACTGACTCAGATCTTTCTTCAATTGGTTAAGTCACTATGCATTGGATTAACCAGGAAGTTTCTATGAATGGCTATTTTTTAGCCTCATCTCACTAGTGCAGACGTGACAATATTGAGAAAAATCAAAGTGGATTTGCAAATATATGACTTTCTATGATCTCTATTTGATTTTATCTTTCCAGGTCTGGGTTTATTTTAAAAATAAGACTAATTGTGCTTTGATAACCAGAGCTTCTGTGTCCCCATTCTGATAAGATCTAATTAGTTCTGGTCCAGGTAGGCTTGTTTAACTACTCAGATGTATACTGAATTTTGCATACGGAACAAGACTGAATGAGAATCTCCATGGTCTTACATAAAATGTAAACTTAGCAAATTCAACTAGCCTTTGTAGAGGCAAGGCCATAAAATTTTGATTCTCTATCACTTGGAATATGATTTAAATTTCATAGATCTGTATTTCATACAAATTCTATAAACTTAGCCTTAATTTATGTATATATCACTAGGGTCCCAAACACAGTAGATCCGTAATAAAGTTTTCATCACAAGGATAATATATCTGAAAGATACTAATGAGCTTTTTATCTTTTTGCATTCACCCATGTCTGGCCTTCCCTTTGTTTTGCTAAATGTGTCCATTTTCCTCATCGTTTACATATGCTGTGGGTGCATATTTCAATGTGTATGTGTGTTTATTAAGGAAGGGAGAGGATTAGGGTTCTAAAAGAATTTTAAAAAAGAGAATCTCAATATTAAACTTTTACCCTGAAAAGTAGGATTTCTTCTTCTAGTCCCTATCAAGCCATAATCTTGAAAAGCAAGCATTCTCAAGAAAAATAATTTAACAGTTTTATTAATATTATTTCAATTGACAAATTATAATTGTATATACTTATGGTATGCAATGTACTGTTTCCATATATGTGTACAGTGTGGAATAATTCAATCAAGCTAATTAAAATATCCATCTCCTTGCTTGCCCTTTATTTATTGTGGTAAGATGTTCAAAAATGTAAAGCCTTAAGAAAGTTATGTTCTGTCTGATGAGCTTATGCAAAGCAAAAGAAACCATCAAGATAGCAGGGATACAGCTCACAGACTGAGAAAAAATATTTGTCAACTGTATATCAGACAAACACCTAACATCTAGGATCTACAAGGAACTCAAATGCATCAAAAGGAAAAAAAACAAAACAAAACAAGCAGTCCCATTAAAAAGTGGGCAAAAGATATGAACAGACACTTCCCAAAAGAAGATATATGGATAGCCAACAGACACATGAAAACGTGCTCAGTCTCACCATTCATCAGAGAAATGCAAATCAAAATCACATTGAGATACCACCTAACCCCAGTAAGAATGGCCATCTTTAATAAAACAACAACAGATGCTGGCAAAGATGTGGAGAAAAAGCAATGCTTCTAACTGCTTGTGGGAATGCAAACTAGTGCAGCTTCTTTGGAAGATAGTATGGTGATTACTGAAAGAACTAGGAATTGACCTTCCATATGGCCCAGCAATCCCCATATTGGGAATATACCCAGAGGAACTCAAATCATTCTACAAAAAAGATATCCGCACGTGCATGTTTGTTGCGGCTCCATTCACAATAGCAAAAACATGGAATCCACCATGCTACCCATCGAAGGTGGACAGGATAAAAAATGTGGTACATATACACAATGGAATATTATGCAACCATAAAGAAGGACAAACATATGGACTACGTGGCAACTTGGATGGATTTAGAGCTTACCATACTCAGTGATCTATCACAGAAACAAAGAACAGAGTACCATATGTTCTCATTCATCAGCAGACCTTGAACAATTATCATATTAATATAAGAAAGGGGTTGGCAGTAGTGGGAAACTGCCAGGGGAGGGGAGGTGGGATTGCAGGTTGAGAGAAACTGCCAGGGAGGGAGGAGCACACCTTGTCAACAAGAGTACCTGTGTAAATAACATTTGTTTTCCTAACCCTGAATTGTACCCCGCATCTTTAAAATAAAGAAAAAGAACAAAAGAAAGTTGGTGTTGTGTTTTGTTTCATTATGTGGAGAGCCATGCCAATGGATTAAGTAGGTCATGTGGTGTCTTCCACAGACAAGAGAGGAGATGTTCCTTCCATCATTTTGGTTGGAGCTTAGTGTCTCTAGTGAAGGGGAATGATGTAAAGAAAGTTCCTTTCAATGGGAAAAGTAACTGAAAAATGTATCCCTTCCACCTCAAATAAAAGTGGTTAAGAGAAAGTGGACATAGAATGGTGACAGCTGAATAAACATGTTTTATGGCTTTTTTTCCTTTTCCTAGACTAAGATCACAGGGTAGGAGTCTTGTTTAAGAATATAAGAGAAAATCTAAAATCAAAAAGGTTTTTGTCATATTAAATTTGGTACTGATAAGGTAAACTGCCTTTAAGTGCTGTTATCATATTAGAAATTGGCAGCAGCCATGTCTGAGTCAAGTTCTCGCATGCCCTGTGGAAATACAGGGGAGGTAGCTGATGGTGCTGTCTGGAGAATCATCATGATTTCTGAAACCTTCAGGGTAGAGAATCATGAACATGGTCATGGTGATTATAGAAAAATCAAGAAGCATTGTTGGCTTTCTAATCTGAGTATAGTATATATATTTGCGAGCCCTTACACTTGATGAAAGAATATTTTGGTTAACAATTCCCTTCCTATTTTGTTTGCTTAAACCCATCCTAATAAGTCACCTCCACTAAGGCATGGCAGCAAGGACACTGCCTCTTGGTACTTCATCTTCCTAACTTGACTGGGACAAGTACAGATATATTTTAGTTCCCTGGGACTCTCCATCTCTCCATTTTGATTTCTCACATGTGCTCAGATTTCAGTGGCTCAGCTAAAGCTTTGTCTTAGTCTTAGTCTGTTTTCTGATGCCTTTTTTTTTTTTTTTTGAGTTGGAGTCTCACTCTGTTGCTCAGGCTGGAGTGTAGTGGTATGCTCACAACCACCACAGCCTCAGCCTGCTGGGCTTAAGGCAATCCTTCCACCTCAGCCTTCCAAGTAGCTGGAACTACAGATGCATACCACCACGCCTGGTTATGTTTTCTGATGCTTATAACAGAATAACTAATCCTGGGTAATTTTTACACAGAAGGAATTTAGTTCTTTCATTTATAGAGGATAAGAATTCCAAGGTTGTAGGGCCACATCTGGTAAGAGTCTTCTTGTTGGTGGGGACACTGCAGAATTCCAAAGCAGCACATAGCATCACATGTGTGTGTGCTAGCTCAGGTGTCTTTTTCTTTTTTATATAAAGTTACCAATCCCACTCCTATGATAATCCATTAATGGATTAATTCAGTAATGAGGGTAGAGCTCTTATGACACAATCCCCTTTAAAAAGCCTCACTTTTCAATACATTGTAAATTAATTTTCAACATGAGTTTTGGAGAAAAAAATATTTAAACTACGACAGTCATAGTGGTCTAAACACAATTTTCCAATGAAGCTGTACAGTGGTAGCCCTGGGGAACATACACATCTCTTCTATGAGCCAATACTTAATCAAACTGAAGCAAGTCCATTTGTCATCAAGAAGACAGTATTCAATCTCAACTTGCTTGACCGGGCATGATCTGGGCATATTGGTACTGTCTAGCTATTACTGGAGCACTGGTAAATTAGGCTGTAATAGGTCCTTTGACATTTCTCTTGCTTATAAGCTCACATTCCCATTTAACATGACAGGCCATGCTGTGCACAAAAGTTTAAGTAGCTCTTCTACATTGATTTCAATAAGGTGTGAATTTAAAAGATCCAACAAGGCTGTATGTGTATTTTACAGTCTCTCTATGTCTCCATTTCTGCCTCTAGAACTGGGGAAGTCTGCTGCAGACTTCTGTTTAGAATTAGCGATAATGACAGGTGTAAAATACAAAAGTGGAGAATTTTATTTTTGTATTTAAATATTTCAGCTGTTGGAGAAATGTCATATCAAAAGTCCATTCAAGTTGTACTTGACATATTCCAAGTCCACACTCTTTATAACCAGAGGATATAGATTTATTTAAATTCAATTTGTCAAAGTACAAATAAGTTTGTACAATTTATATTGTTTTTTCTTAAAACTTAAAAAGTAGTAGTATATTTTACAAGCATCTCTCTGGATTTTATTTGTGATTTGCACAATCTACAATACAAAATTTGTTTAAAAGAACTTACTGTAGAAATTTTAAAATTGAACATTTACAAAAAGTTAGTTTAATAATTTTTTACAATCTATCATCTCAAATAATTTTAAAAGTAAATGGAATAAATGGAAGTAAGAATTAAAGATAAAATACTACCCAAGTAGCTTTTTTTAACTTCAAAAAGTTTTTGTACAGTGTACGTATCCTTAAAATTTTCTACTGGATGTATATAACATTAACAGAAAAGCATGTATTGGTACATAAAATATAACTATAGAATTGACCATGCATATTGAACATTATGGTTTTTCCATGAGTTAACATTGTGTAACATCCTCAATTTTAATAAACCTTAAAAAGTATTATTATTTTTTTTAGTTTAAAAATATAGTTTATTTAATAGCAAATTAGAGAGAGGGAGAAAGGGAGAGAGAGAGAGAGAGAGAGAGAGAGAGAGAGAGAGAGAGAGAGAGAGAGAGAGAGAGAGGAAGGGAGGGAGTTAATCTCCCCAGAGTGGGAGAGGGGGCCAAAGCCAGGAAGCACGGCAACAGCCATAGCTCAAAGAGCACATGGCCACACCAGAGTCTAGCAAGGCAACGGTCTTATTTTGTTTTGAAAACATGTTTAACTTAATTATATGTGTTTACAGAGTTCACGTAAATATTTGAGGAGAATATTAATTTCTATACAAGTTAGGCCCTGACGTTCTGAAGCTGAGGTCACAGTTTATATCAATATGATAAATATTCACTATTTTGTTGTATGGATTGTGTATATTAAATTACAATAATAATTTCTTGGTAAAAAAAAAATCTAACAAGACAATATGTTAAGAAATCTATATATGTGTTCTGGCAGATGGTTACTGAAAAAAAGTAAGCTTATAAAAATTTTGACATACTGTGATCAGCATAACAAATTTTGTCAATGAGCCATTTTTTTAGCCTCAACACAATAAGATCTTTCCTCTTGGTAAATATGAAGTGTTAATTCAGTTGTTGAGGATATTGTTTGAATAAGAGATTGATGTCCTACTGAAAATCAGACTTTCCATTTTAAGCTTTAGATATTCTCTTTTATATGAAATTATATTCTAGATAAGAGTACATTTTGTTTTTGAAATCTAACACTTTGATCACCATTAATTTTCATTTAATATTTAAACATTTTATAGTAATGAGGCTAAACCTAAACTACTGGATTTTCTTTTATATTATGAGCTGTGACAACACATATACTTAACCCTCATGTCATTCAGGTTTAAAAACTTGTTTTGGCTTCATAAACGAGAGCAATTATATTTATGTGTAATAATGACTCAATTATTTTCCAGTTTAATTATTAAGTGCAGATAAGGACACGTTTTTTTCCTTCTCTCTTCTTCTGATATTCCGTTTCTTGAAATTATCCAGTTTCATTTCCTTTGATAAAGGTAGCTTCAGGATAGCTTCACTACTACAACACATGCACCAGCTCTTCCAATGTTAACAGGAGTTTCCTAAAACAAAAATAAGAAAATAAACACTTTCTGAACTTTGCCTTAGCATAATATAGAATGTTGGAATTTAAAAACTTCTTACTTATTCTGGCTTAATTTGAGCTTGTATAAAAATAAGGGAATTTGTAGTCCAAATAATAGTCTAGTGTGGTGGAAAGAACATAGTCTTTAGAATGATATAGAACTTCAAAATGATTGAGGATCAGATGATATGGGGTAAGATTCATCTCTCTGATAATTTTCTCACTTGAAAAATTAGAGCTAATCATGCTCATCCTTCAAGGGTTTTGTGAGGGTGAGGCAAGATAATGAATGACAAGAATATGGCACACATTAGCTATAATCCTACTATCCTTTATTTCTTTTTCACTCTTTTTCAGATCACATGATAAAATAGTGACAGATCCAGGAACACAGTCTAAGTCTCTTACTTACTGGTCTACCATCTTCAAAAAAGTAAGTTCCACAAGCTTAGTCAAACATTTTAATTGTATTTGACCTAAATCCTTGTTAGCTAATTTTTTCCCATCCATTTCTGGTTGGTCCTAAGCACATGATAGGATTTGAGCGTGTTTGAGAATTTTTTTTAAATGTTCACTGCAGCCTCATTAGTATAGCACCAAACTGGAAACAATCCATTTGAGAGTCTTAATGAGTCAGATTGTTTGTGCAGAAAGATGGAAACCCATTGTTAGCTGTCATTATATTAACACCTATTCATTTAGAACAGTACCCAACTGTACACTGTAGAGTACACAGTAGCATGAAGTCAATACTAGGGAAGGTGACGTTAGGTACCAAATACAAGTTTCGCCTGTTGTGAATACAGTAAAGAGTTAATTATACTTCATTTTAAATGCACCAGTTATTAGACAAAATTCCATAAGATATTTTGTAGTAATTCTAGTGTTTCACTGACAAAACATCTCCAAGATGCCATGTTAGTACTTTTTTTTTGTATTCCCCTTGAAATATATTTAATTAGATGCCCAGGCTTTTGAAGGGGGTTTAATTCTAGGCTCGTATTGTGCACTAAGTTACTTGAGTGACTGAGGAAGTTCAAAGTATTGCAGTTTGCATTAGCTATAAAGGAAAACATGGAAGTCTGTTTTCCTAGGCACCAGCGAATAAGCAGGCCAGACATTTGTAGAAGAGGACATTGTCCTTTAGTTCTTAAATTATAATGCATACATACAAGGTTGGTCAGGATAAAGCTCTTGAATTATTGAATCTGATTCACTGTTTTTTTGTGAAGGGAATACTTTCATGAAGTCAAAAGAATAATCTGTTCCCTTTATTAACAGATCTTGTCAATGATCAATTAGATTAACTAGTAATTTTCTAAGGCATAGATAAAGTACATACAATAAATTTCATGAAAATTTATTTTTAAGTAGTAGAGAGAAAGATGATGAAATTATTTCCAAAAATAATTTTTAAAATGTTCTTTTAAATCCTGAAATATAGCAATTTAATTTTTTGATGCGATTACCTCTTTCCATTCATTTTTCTGTGCATCATATGACTCAACAGTATTCAAATAAGTATGTCCATCATATCCTCCAACCACATAGAGTTTTTCTCCAAGAGAACATACTGCAACAGCATCTCGAGGTACATTCAGAGGTGCCACAGTTGACCATGAATCACTTTTTGGATCATATCTAAGAAGTTTAGAAAGACAATTGAGAAAGGAAGCCCAAAGGAGTTATAATTGAAAATAATAGGCATTAATACAATTTATGCTATTTAAAGCATGAAATTAAAAATGCATTAAAAATATCAAGTGTATAAAGGTGATAGAAAAGTGGCATTAATATGTTTTTTGAGATATTATGTATATGTTCTTTTTTATATTAATAAAGAAGTAGAAGCTCTTTTCATAAAATAGAAAACCACAATGTTCCAAATATGTTACATTTGTCAGGTCATAAGTTTCTTGGAAATAAATTCCTAAAGCAAAACAAAAAAAGTGTAAATTGCCTAATAAATGTTAAGGATGTGTACATGGCAAAATTCCCTTCAGCCACCAGAGGTCTCTCAAAGCATATCAGAGAAGTATTTATTTTCCAAGATATACATTTCTTTAATCAGTACTCAGGTTCTCATTGAAGAAATTTCACATATTGAGATCCTGTCAGTATATGGAAAATGCTTCCTCTTTCATTTAGTATTCTGATTGAAGAGCTTTTGATTTTTTTCACATTCTTTGTTCATCAAACTTATACACGAGATGCCTAATACTATTTGTATGAGAGCTCACATTTTAAAGTAGTAAACTTTAATATAATTGCCTTTTTGCTTTAGTTTTGCTTATGAAATGTAGCACCCTGGTTTTAATACTATTTTCAGCTAGAATGGTCATAGCTTTACCCAGTGTTTTCTCTAAGTGCTCTTATTTATTTTCACAGACGCCTAAGATATTTTTTTCCATTTTAATCTAAAGCTAACTCCTTATCCCCAAACCTTTCCAGGAAGCAGAATGAAAAAGAGCTCAGTAATACTAATATTTTTCCTAACCTTTGAAACCTATTTAAAAACCATAAATATCACTGAAATATGAAAGAGGAACAATAAGAAAAAGTCACATAATGATATATGGAATTGTTCTCTAATTTTACATTGGCCCACTTGTAAAAGCCTAATAAAAAGATTTATTTAGAAAATAAATTTCAATGTATCAACTTCTACTAGTTTACTTATATTTCTATTACTTACTCTAAATACGGTTTTTATCTTTTAAAACATATTTTAAATCATCTGATCTTGGCTTCCATATGAACTTGGTCTCCCATTCAGGATTTCTAAAAATACTATCTGAAATCAGCAATAATTAAAACAACCTCAAAACTTATTCTATATTATTGAAAGGCATGTGGCATATTACCATAACTTCTAATGTTATAGTATAGTAAAACTTAGAACTCTAGCTCTGTGGTCCCCAACCTTTTTGGCTTCAGGGGCTAGTTTCATAGAAGACAATTTTTACATGGACCAGTGTGGGGGATGGTTTCTGGAAGATTCAAGTTTATTATATTTATTGTGCACTTTATTTCCACTGTTATTATATTCCAATATCCACCTCAGCTCGACCTAAGATCATCAGGCATTAGATTCTCACGAGGAGCATGTAATCTAGATCCCTCATATGTGCAGTTCACAATAGGCTTTGTGCCGCTATGAGAATCTCATGCCGTGGCTGATCTGACAGAAAGCAGAGTTCAGGTAGTAATGCAAGTGATGGGGAGTTGCTGTAAATATTGATTTGCTCACCTGCCCACCATTCACCTCCTGCCATGAGACTGTTCTGAACAAGCTACAGACTGCTACTGGTCGCTGGCCCAAAAGTTGTGAATCCCTGCTCTACGTAAACTGAATCTTCAAAACAACAGCATAATTGATGTTGCACTCAGCAAACAGCTGGGGCACACACATGTATGAATGGTAAAACAGAACTCACAGAAAAATTTGCTTACAGATATGCATCCCAAGACGCAAGACAAAGTTGCATGGGCACAGCAACTAATGCTTAAAATCTGGTTAATGTTAATAATATCTGGATGCTGCTTGGTTAACAAGAGGAGTTTAGGGAAGGTTGAATCTTTTGAAGAAGAAAAAATTGGCAAAATGGTGACCTATGTAATAACACAAAAGTACAGCTATTTTTTTTTAAAAAAGCTTACCACTATACTATATTCAAACTAAAATATCATCATTTCTCTTTCCTTTTTGTTTCTCTTTTGCTTTCTGTTTCCCCTCACTCGACATAAGCATATATATTCTATTGGAAATAAAATTGAGTCATGGACTTATTCTACCACTTAGAGTAATTAGGGATAATTTGCTTGATTTCTTGCCTCATTTTTCTTATTAACATTACAGTAGTAGTAATTCTTGATCCAACCAGTGTGATGGTTTTAGAAACTATTAATAATATTATTATTATTATCTTAAAATAATTGGATAAGAGACTCTTACAATACTAGGTAGGCCAAAAGTGTTTTAGCACAAAATAATCAGGAAAATTGTTCAAACATGAAAAACAGAATTATCTGATTCCATAGAGTGCACCTTTGATTAAACCGGGCTCGGTGGCTCGGCCTGTAATCCCGCGCATTGGGAGGCTGAGGTGAGTGGATTGCCTGAGCCCGCGGGTTCAAGACCTGCCTGGGAAACTTGGTGAGACCTCATCTCTACA
>CAUYQG010217004.1:0-10521 GCA_963574415.1 Tarsius wallacei | reverse complement strand
TAGATCCTGGATATTAGGCCTTTGTCAGATATTCAATTGGCAAATATTTTTTTCTCAGTCTGTGGGCTGTCTCCCTGCTCTCTTGATGGTTTATTTGGCTTTGCAGAAGCTTTTCAGTTTAATTAGTTCCCACTTGTCTATCTTATCTCTTATGGCATGGGCTTTTGGGGATTTTGATCAGGAATTGGTTGCCTACTCTGACTCCCGTAAGGATATCTCCTGCATTTTCTAAGATTCTTATAGTTTGAGGTTTTACTTTTGGGTCTTTGATCCACTTAGAGTTGATTTTTGTGTATGGTGATAGGTAGAAGTCTTGTTTCAATCTTCTGCATGTGGTCAGCTAGTTTTCCCAGCACTGTTTACTGAATAGGTTCTCCTCTCCCCTGTGGTTGTTGTTGGAGGCTGTGTCAAAGATTAGTTGGTTGAGAAATTGAGATTTTGCTTCTGGAATCTCTATCCTATTCTTGTACCAGTACCAGGCTGTTTTGATTATTGTAGCTTTATAATTAAGTTTAAGTCAGAAAATGTGATACCTCTTGCTTTGTTTCTTTTGCTAAAAATTATTTTGGCTATTCATGGTCTTTTATGTTTCCATATGAATTTCTGTATTGTCATTTCTATTTCTGAGAAGAATGATGTTGGTAATTTAATGGGTATTGTGTTGATCTGTAGATTGCCTTTAGTAGGATGGACATCTTAACAATGTTAATTCTTCCAACCCATGAGCATGGAATATTTTTCCGTTTGTCTGTGTCATCTTATGATCTCTTTTTTTTAAAAAAAAAAAATTAAGTTTAGCTGAATGAACATTACTGAGGACTTATGTTCTAGACATTGCTGGATGGTGGAGGTGAGGGAAAATAATGCAGAGATGAACAAAGTAGTTTGGGCTATTCTCTGTTTAGTGAGAAAGAGGGATAAAGACATCTATAAAGACCTTAAAACATAAGGGCCATTTGAAATTAAAGTAATAATATATGGTCTGTTTATTTATTAAACACCTACTATAGGTCAGACTATAGGGCCAGGGGTTTGAGAATGTGTGAAACACAGGCCAAACCACGTAGGCACTTACAAGCTATAATAATTAAAATACATAATTCAGAGGAGGTATTGGATGGGAATAGTGTCTACTACAAAGTAAGCCACATGAGGGGAGGGACCTTACCTATCTTGCTCCTTAATGCCTTTTTAACATTAGAACAGTGCCTGGCACATATTGAATACTCAGTAGACATTTCTGTAATGAGTGATGAGGGTATCATAAAGTTTCATATGCAATCAGTAATTTAAAGTAGAATTTAATCTCCAGTTGAAAATGAGATTATTTTTAGGAGGCAGATGAAGGGAAGTGAACATATTAAGAAAATGGGCAGTCTGAAGATGTCTTTCAACAGGTAGCAGAACATATCAGATTTGGATTTCTCATTAATGGCTCTGATTGAAAGAATTGTTCTAAACATATATAACTTCAATTCAGGAGCCAGAATTACTGGAATGCTTTTTAATCAGCTTTGTGTCAGTTGTGGTTCCAGATCTAGAAGACTCCCTGAGCTGCCCTGCTGAAGTGATATTTGCTCTCTGTAGAAGAATTTAGGTGCTTGATATGGGTCAAGCCCCTAATCCTATCAGTTATCCTGGCAGCCTGAAGCACAGGGATGGTGTTGTGTTTGGTTTAGTGAATGTTGATGCTTTACTTAACTTTGGGCTCCATCAAATCTTGGCAGACCTTTGAAACCACTGAGCACATGGTATGCATGTATAAAGCACCAAACTTACAGTCACCACCACACACCTCTAAGATAACTCCAGCCTATTGTTTGAGAGTTGTATATTCTTGTTCCCCCATCCCTAAACTTTATAGGTTCAGTCTGAAAAAACCCCAGGACCCTCTCTGCTGGCAAAGCAAGGCATTGCTTAGCACTCTCCCAGCCAATCTGGTCAGCCTGTTGACCTTGGCAGAAGGGAGCTGGGACTAGCCCCCCAGTGCCAAGCACAAGAGAGCCAGGGTTGTGTACTGCCCGTGCCCAAACCTCTCCCTGACTTTTTTGTGGGCTTGGAGCCAACTCTCTCCCTGGTTTTCATCTCACTGTTTGTAGGAATACAAAGGAACACTAAACCTTCCAGTTAATTCAACACCCCACCCCCACCTCCCCCTTCCTGGAGAGGATAACAGTTCTGTTGACCATTATAATGCATTTTCTGTCTCCCAGCAATCCACATAGTCATTAATTTCTGCTGCTGACATCAGGAAAGAGGATTATGTGTGTGTCTGAAACTGTTCCCAAAGTGCTCATTAGTCATAGATAATTGAAAAACTGGTAGGGGAAGATTTGGTGTAATAAGAGCCCCAGCCTGCAAAGAGGGACTGCAACCACCAGATAATTGTAGATTCCAGCTTTCGACCACTCAGACAGAATCTGCCCTTCCACATGGGAATTCAGTGGACTTGAGCCCAAGAGCCCTCAGGGAGGTAGCGTGTTTTACATGCCCCTCGAGGGTGTATACACAGGCATAGGGGCCAACCAGATCGAGAAAGTAGGTAAACTGCCCTGGGGTCTCTTTCCTGCCTGCAGACTGAGGGGCAGGGTTTGGAAAAGGTGCACGGTATTCTCCTTAATTTAATCTTGTTTTTTGTCAGCTTAAGCTACTTTGTTTGGATCACAAAAGAAACACAAGAGTGTGGCATAGAAGAAGCACAAGCGGAAGAATACAGTACCCTCCACTGTATCCCAGTCCCTGCTGTAATATAGTTCTGTGTATTTTTCTAGGATGTTTTTTGGATGTTTATGTGCTTGTATGTTTGTATCCTTTTTAAGAAACCACACATGTGATCATACTCTGACTACTGTTGTGCATCTTGCCATCTTCCCTTAATTTATCTCGGACGCCCTTCCAGATCCATACCTTAATTTAACCTCATGTATTTCAATGGCTATGTGAGATTCTGCTGAATAGATGTACCCTAATATATTTACCCTGACCAGATTTAAGGGAGAAAATACCTTTAAAAATATTACACGGGAAATACATGTTCAAAGTAGAACAATTAAAAAGTATAGGTTTGTAAAAAGCAAAAAAAAAAAGCCCATAATTTCTTCACACAGAGGAAACCTATCTTTTGTACTTACCCTCCCTAGGAATGTAGTTTTACAAATAATTCCTCTACCAGGCCGGGTGCGGTGGCTCAAGCCTGTAATCTCAGCACTTTGGGAGGCCGAGGTGAGAGGCTTGCCTGAGCCTGCAGGTTTGAGACCAGCCTGGGCAACTTGGCGAGCCCTCGTCTCTACAGTAAATCAAAAAATTAGCCAGACGTGGTAGCGTGTGCCTGTAGTTCCAGCTACTTGGAAGGCTGAGATGGAAGGATCGCCGAAGCCCAGCAGGTCGATGCTGGGGTGGCTGTGAGCCTGCCACTGCCCTCCACCCTGGGCAACAGAGTGAGACCCCAACTCAAAAACAAATAGTCCTTCTGCCTTTTTTATTGTTGTTCTTATAACAAAGTCATACTCTACATGATGTTCTGCAGACTGCATAGTTTAGTTGGCTTGACTGTTGTAAAGACAAAAACTGTCATTCAACCTCTCTTCACACCACCCGTTTATCTTAGAAAACCAGTGTGAACGCTCCTGTGGCAGGTGCTCCTTGCCTGGCCATGCCTGAGACCCTCTGCTGCATCTCTTGTCCAGCCTGCTCAGGTTCTCTGCCCCTCCCTAGTGCCCTTTTTACTAACACAGTGAACTGAATGCCTCACACACTCTTTGCCATCAGGCCTCCAACAGTGAACCCAATTCCTGCTCTGCCTTCATCTGTTTCCCCAGAATGCCCTTGCACTGAAACCAGCAGACCCTCACTTGTCTTTCCTCACCAGGCTCATCTGTCATCTTCACCTTGAAAATCTCATTCTCTTTCCTGGCCAACGTAACTGGACCCTCCTCAGTTCTCCAAGGACCTCATGTACAACTCTCTGGCATTTTCTACACGGTCCTGAGGGTCTTGGTTTTCTGTAGTCTTTGTCGCAGACCACATTATGAACTTTTGAGGTCTGAGGGGCCTCTTTCACTTACACCCCAGTACCTGGATCTTGGCACATTGTAGTTGGAAATCTGAGTGGCCATCCTTAGTACCATTGTTACTGAAATGTTTGTTAAAATGCGTGAATGAATGATTGAATGAAGCTTAGAAGAGACTGTGAATGCTTAGGCAGTGAAGTCTTGATTAACTCTGGGAAAAGCAATGCTGTGAATAATTTAATTTTATGGTGAAAGAAAAGCCAAGCAAGGATTATTTCAGGAAAAGTTGTCAAGACGCACTTATGCTCACCTCTGTCAGCTCTAGTTCCCTCAATGCTCCTCTGGCTGATAAAGTGTGATCTTGAAGGGGTGATTTCTCAGGGATTCTCACCTATTTCTATCATCCTCTCTTGTGTCAAGCTGTTTCCTTCTGGTCTTTAGATAAACAAAGCTCCTTCCTGCTTGGAGTCCGGATAGACTATTCCTGAAGACTGTGATTCCAATTGAAAGATGGGATGTTTATCCTTGTGTATATTTATTTTCACTCCTAGACCACCAGGCTGAGGAGAAGGTTGGCTCACTGCCCTAGGTTGGGTTTTCTGGAAGCAAAGGTTAAGACAGATTTGGGGGGGATAAGATGTTTATTAGGGATGGTCATCTGTGAAAGAAAGGAGGAGGAAGTAGAGCTGGGCAGAGGGAGAAGTATCCTGCAACACCCTGGCCAGCCCAGCAGAGTGCCCTGGAGTGATGGCACCCATCCGAGGCCTAAGTCACCAGGTGTGGCTGCCCTGGGAGCGGCATTGCCGAGGACTCTATGCAGCTGAGGCAGGCCCTAGAGGAGCTGGCAGCTGGAGGGTCTCTGTTGACCTCACTCTGTCCTTAAGAGGGACTCTGGGCCATGGCATCACCATTTCTATCATACGCCAAGCAATCACTGTAACCTGTTGTTTCCTGTTCCCCTAAACCGCTTGTGTCTACTGCTGTTTCTGCATCCCAGTTACCAATACCTTAATGAAGGCCCTCATCTTTTCTCTTTTTGATTACTGAACTAACTAGCTGCACAGCTGTTTTCCCTAACCTCAGTCTCTCCTCTGCTATAATGCTGTCAGAGAGCAAATCTAATCACCTTCCTCCCAGACTCATGCTCCTGCAGTGGGCTTCCTGATTAACTTCAAACACTTGAGTATGGATTACAGGGTCCTGCATGCACTGCCTCCACCTGCCTCTCCAGCCTCCTCTGTCTCCCCAACCCTGCCCCCTGGCAATTCCCACCCCGGCTTATGTTCTAATTTACCCTCCCCTTTGGATAGTTGTCTTCTCCCTTTTGTCTTGACTTTGTTCAAGATGCTTCCTCTGCTGAGAAAGCTTCCTGTGGTCATATAGCACATGACTAGACTCCAGGTCTCCTGCCTGCATGTCCAGCACTCAGTCTGTGCCTCACAGTGGTCTGCGGCATCATGCTCTGAGTCCAGAGGACACAGAATCAAATTAAGCTCCTTTACCAGCTAAGATTTCTTTCTAAATGACTATAGAGAAGACTTGGAAGAGTGCCCTACCCTGGGAATCCTCCTTCTGTCTAGAACCTTTTTTTAATGAAAATTACAACTTTTATGTTTGTGGATATTGGAAGTGGAGCAGAATTTCCATTTTGACCCTCCTGTGGAAACTAACCCCTTTAAAAAAAAACAAAAAACTTCAATTTAGGGGGCAAGATTTCCAAAGGGTGCTACTTTTTAAACATACATAGTGCTTGTTCTAAAAATACTTCTTTTGGTCTCTTGATTCATTCAGAACACGTTTTTAAACAACATGTGCAAAAGGTAGTGTGATGACTAAAAGCACAGATTGTGGTGTCATCAGTCAAAGTAGAATCCATGGCCTGTCTCCAGCTTGGAAGACAGGTTTATTTTTCCTCTGTAAACCTCAGTTTCTCCATCCACCTGTGAAGTAGGGACAGTCTCAGTATTACTGTTCCCTTCACAGGGGGTTATTATGAAAATAAAGTAAGAAAATGCATGATATGTGTCCTAAGCACAATCCCTGCCACGGAAGTACTTAGCAAATGGGAATAATGACTCTTGTGTGTTAGATACTAGACATAGTGACAATTAAGATACTGTCCAGAGCCAGCGGCACTGCTTTTTTCCAGGTTTCTGCTACCCTGGCGTTCAAAACTCACTAGAGGTTTTCCTGCTGTCTGCCCATTATTTGAGCATCTTAACCTCATCCTCCAGAACAGCACTATCCAATAGAAATATACCATATATAATTAAAAATTCTCCAGTAGCCATATTAAAGTAGATGAAATTAACTTTAATATTTGTTCTTGATGGCCTAAGCCCCCAGGACCTTGTTCAACATGCAGACTAAAAGCCCACTGAAAGAGACAGTGCAGCCTCTCCCGAAGGTGGGGGGGGCCACCTAACTCGGTAATGGTGACCGTTGACTAAAGGGGTTGGGGGGTGGGCCACGGCCCAGCCCAGCACTCTGCTTGCCATCACCCCATAGAATCCTGAATGTGGCTGGGGTCCAAATTAATTTTTTGATTAATACTGAGGCTAAGTTTTTAGCCCTTGTGCTCATACTGAACCTCTTTTTCCTGACACCTGCTCTCTAGTGGGAGTTAAAGGTGTTCCAAGAGTTAGATGTTTCATATAACCTCTAATAAAAAGTTACTAGAAGGTTAATTCAAATTATGACTGTAAAAGGTTATCTATGAAAGGGTAAAAAGAAGGAAAGCAAAAAGCAAAGGAAAAATATAGAAAGGTTATTGGTATACAAATAAGGGTTTAGTAAGAAAAAAAGGATTATAAGGAAAAAAATTTTTATCTAAGAAGAGATCTTATATGGTAGATTTCTATTCTATAATAAAGTAAATAGTTATAAAAAAAGAAATTAACTTTAATATATCTTATTTAACTTCAGATATCCAAATTGTCATCATAACGTAACTGGTAAAAAAAATTATTACGCTATTTTACACTCATTTTCCAGAGTAAATCTTTGGCACCTGGTATGTATTTTTCACTTAATATGTCTTAATTCAGATATTTAATTTTCATTGGAAATATCTGATTTAGATTTCTTAAATTAATTTTGAAAAAATAGATTTGTGTACTCAAGTTGTTCCGAACATACTTAAAAGTTGTTCAGTAACTAAATTGAGTATTCATTTATAAATGGAAATTAAATACAATGAAAAATTTAGCCCCTGAGTTACTCTAGCATGCTTCAAGTGCTCAGTCCACGTGTGACTGTTGGCCACCATGTTGGACAGTGAAGCTCTAGAAGTCACTGCGGTGGTTTCTGTCTTCCTCTTTTTAGCTATCCTTTTTTCATATTCAATTATAGATAGAAGCTCTTTGCTTAAAGTGGATGAAATTAGTGTTGTGGAGGTGCTTTGTTTCCATTCAGACTCTCAATTTTAGAGGACATAGATTGAGCTGTTTTCCCTCTGACCTACCTCCCAACCTCTACCCTCGCCTCTGCCTGCAGACATCCCGGAGCACCTCTGTCCAGGCCCGGGGCTCCATGGAGCAATTAACAGGTAGCATCTTGGTTCCCAGCAAATTGCTGACCATGTATTCAGAGTCATAGACTCTTGAGGCCCAAAGGAACAGCATATATATGGGTCAACTCTTAGGCCCTCTCTGCAGTGCAAAAATACCTATAAAATTCCTGGAGTTGTGGAGAACTGGTAGGAAAATGCTAAGAGCAAATGGATCATTTCATTCTTTCTGGCTCATGTGGTTCTCTGTGTCCTTATCTTGTCTTCCTAACTAGGTTGGGGGCAAGGACTGCTTTTTACAACCCCACAGCACCCACATGAAACAAGACAATCAATAAATTCTTAACTGAAGGCCTGACTGATTGCAAGAATCCAAGGTCACTTGAAATATCAGGGTCACTGCATTGCACAATGCCAAAGAACATCTTTCAGATTGTATTTTATGGTTGTGCAAGTAACAGCCTTGTAGTTTGTGAGGTTTAGACTGGAGTTTCTTTTCCAGCTGAGAAAAACTTTTAACAAATTCTTTATTGGTACAAAACACTTCCTCCCTTATCCTATGACAGGAAGCAAAGACAAGAGTAAGTTTTCTTGACTCCCTTAGGGATATATGCTTATCAGAGAGTGTATATGGATGTGTGAACATGTGTGTGTGTATGCAAGGCAAGCTGGTAGAGCTGTTGTGTTAGGAAGCCCACTTGGAACAGTTTGAGTATCTCACCTGGCCTTCTGTGTTTGTATTCTTTTTGGAATTTCCCATGAATGGACTCTTTCTCTGGTTTGAATGATGCCCTAGAGATCCTGGCTTTGTGAAGAATCCCAGAGCAAGGCCCACAGTTACCAAGCATATAAACTCAAGTCACCAAATGAGAAAAAAGACTTCATGGCCTTGTGTTTTTTATATTTTTGAAGTTGAGAAAGTGCAGAGAAGGAAAAGGGAGGGAGGAATACCTCTGCTTGTTTCTGTGTTTTTCAAACTGATGAATGTTTGTTTTTCTTCATGTCTCCCCAGGACACCAAGTGCTGCCTCCTGGAGCTTCTCTGGGAAATGGGCTCACACCAGAGGCAGCAAAAGACCTTGGCCTTCCCCCTGGGACTGCGGTCGCAGCCTCACTCATTGATGCCCACGCAGGAGGACTGGGTAATCTCTCTTTTCACGGCCAACGTTGTATTCAGAATGTTCCCCAGAACCTAAGGCATCCCTTTTCTGTTTTTAAAGTAAAGGTTGAGGACTTGTATTTCAAATATAACAAAAAGCCCTTTTTACGGTTAAGCATGTGGATAGAATTATAGAACTTTTCGTCTATTTATAAAGGATTTATTTATAATTTTATTAATTTCTCCATACATGGTAATTGAAAAAATTGATTTGAATAAATTTCTGGATGATTCTTTGGTTTACTGAAAATTTGAAGAAAATGTGTTAATTTCCAGCTGCTGTACTTACCTATTTTTTTTTCTAATGAGACTCCAAAACCCTTATAAAGTCTAATAGATTTATTTTCATAATGTATTTGGCTTATGTCCTGGCTCCAATTCCTTGGCTGTAATCTTGAGTTCATCTTCTGTGTAACTCTTAAACCTGTCATTCATGCATTCATTTATTCATTCATCAAATACACGTTGAGCACTGACTGTGTCCGGGAAAGGTTCTAGGGGCCAGTGAATTTAAAACAAAACAAAAGAAAACTTGCCCAGATTTTAATAGGAAAGCACAGAATGAAAGAAAGAATTAATTACAGTAAAGTCTGATAACTGTCCTCTTCATCCTTCTTGGAGTTTGTGTGTTTGTTGGTAGTTCTGATTCTCAGTCTCTCTTACTTCAGCTGTAGCCATATATTTTCCCCTAGCCTTTTGTTCTAACAGTGTTTAGTGTTAAGCAGTGGTTCATAGTTCGTAAGATCAATGTAGCAGGACACGAACACTGAATTTGCAGAATGAATGGAATGGAATGGAATAGAACTAAGTAGAAAACATGAGAATACGTTTCACGTGGAAAGTGAGCATTGCTTCATGGAGCTGTTCCCATTCCACGTGTATGTGCATGTGCGTACTAGGCCTTGATGAATATTTTTTTACTGTGACTCGTGGTTTAAAAACTTAGACGGATATTCTGGTTCATACTTCATCTTACAGCCAAAGTTATCTTTCAGATACTTGCGTTGATTGTGCCCCTGGAACTCTGTCCAGAGAACACACATGTCCTCTGCCCAGAATGATTGGTCCTCCACTTGTTCAGCAGGCTAACTCCTCCTCTAACTGGAAGACCCATATCAGATGCTTTCTCTTCTGCCTAGCCTTTCGTGAAACACTGAGACACATTTAGAAATTCTCTAAATTGTGCCTATTTCAGCAAACTATTTGAAGAAATGATTACAGTGTGTCATAATTTCTGATTTATCTGCTTGTCTTTTCCACTAGACTCTGAACTCCTTAGAGCAGGGGCATTAAATTATTGTTCTCCTTTCCTTTATGCGAAGCCCTGTGTCTGGGTCTTATTGGTGCTTGATGAGTTTATTAAATAAATAGTCACATTAAGGCAAGAATAGGTGAGATGGCTTTAAACTATAGAGTGAATGTCTGTTTCCTTATGCAGCAGATTATTAAATGATCTCTTATTCTACACAGTGCATGGACTTCCAGTAACAGGATAGCTCTCAGCGGTCTATGAACATGTCTTCCCTATTCATCTCTATGTCCTTAGGATCTAACACAGTGCCTGAGAATTGGTAAATAACTAATAATACATGTAAGTTGGTTGAATGGTATGTAATATAGTTCTAATTACAGTCAAGGATATTTCTCACCAAAGACTTTTCATTGTGAGCAGTGTGTGCTTTAGATGGGGATGTCATGATTTTGTTTTGGTTTTTTTTTGTTCGTTGGTTTTTTTTCTTTTTTTTGAGTTGGAGTCTCACTCCATTGCCCAGGCTGGAGTACAGTAGCACAATCACAGCCACCCCAGCTTCAACCTGCTGGGCTGCCTCAGCCTTCCAAGTAGCT
>CAUYQG010216995.1:0-25990 GCA_963574415.1 Tarsius wallacei | reverse complement strand
TGTAGATTAGGGGTGGTCCCTTTTTACACTTTTGAGATACCTATGGGGGGAAGCTATGATTCAAATCTATCTGCAGGTCCTGGTATCTGGTATCTGCTGACAGGTGTGTGGATAATCTGAAGCCCTCTTCCCACTTCTTTGGAATCTGGCCGTGCAGTGGGGTTGTAGGTTTGCTCCCTGAAATAAAATGAGGTTAACAGAGGGAAGTGAATTGGGGAGACAGTGTGGGTGAGGGGGGATAGAAAGAGAGAAGGGTAAGAGGGAGAGCAGTCCGGTGTATTAACAAATGGAGAGTGAGACAAAAACTGAGACAGATAAAAACAGTAGACCACGGCTACAAACTAACCAATTCTGATACAAAAAAAGCATTAAAACATACATTGATGCTAACAAACAAGCTAATCAGTCTTCTTATTTTCCCAGGCTGGCAAGTTTGTAGAGAGAAGAAAAGGAAAGAGAAAGAAAGAAGATCTAGTTTATAGAGAGAAGAAAAGGAAAAAGAAAGAAAACAAACAAAAACTAATTAACAAGCAAAAGCTAAAAAAAAATTTAAAAAAAAAAAAGGGGGGAGGGAGGACCAGACCAAAAGGGATGGAATCGAGTTAGTAAACTAACAGAACCAATCTAGTACACTTTGAAACTTTTCATTTAAGTTCAGTGTCCTTTCAGTTCTGATTTCTGGCTGTTTTTTCCCCAAGCTGGCAAGTTTATTCAATGGGTCAGTTTCACCTTTTGGTGTTGTTACCTTGAGTTGCCAGCAGGTGGTGCTGTCTCAGGCTCCAGGTGGTCTTTATGGGGGGGGGCCGAGAGGCGGCCAGTCGGGAGTGGACTCACAGGAGGAGGTCCAAGGCTCACCCGGAAGTCAAAGCGACAGTGGTGGTGGCATATCCTGTGTGGTGGGGTGGGTCACCTCACGTCAGGCACAGGCTGCGGAGGCAGCGATGGTTCCAGGTCCACAGTGGCGTTGAAGGTGTCTGGCTGCAGCAGTGACTCTTCTACTGCAGGTCTGCTGTGATGTCTCTGCAGTGTCACTGGCCGGTTCCCTGTGGGGAGCAGGCTCCCAGGGAGAGAGTCCGAGTCTTTCTGTGTCTTCTTCTGCGGAGGTCTCACAGACCACGCTCCCCGGTCACCATCTTGGCGGAAGTCCCTTGATGGTTTTTGATGTTGAACATATTTCAAATACCTGTTGGTCATTTTTGTGTACTTTCTGGAGAAATGACAATTCAAGCACTTAGCTCATTTTTACATCAGTTTTATTTATTTATTTACTTTGCTATTGAATTGTTTCTTACATATATTGGTGATTAACCGCTTATCAAATATATAATTTGCAAATGTTTTATCTTATTCCATAGGTTGACTTTTTATTCTGTTGTTTCCTTTACTATTCAGAAGCCTTTTCGTTTGATGAAATTTACTTGTTTGCTTTTGTTTTTGTTGCCTGGGCTTTTGATGTCATTTCCATGAAATCATCAAAATAAAAGTCAAGAAGATTTTCTCTTGTGTTTTCTTCTAGGAGTTTTATAATTTTAGGTCTTACATATGAATCTTTAATCCACTTTGAATTGATTTTTGTGTATAGTGTAAGATAAGGTTGTAATTTTTTTGTTTTGCAAGTGGATATCCAGTTTTCTGAACTTTTTTTTTGTATTCTTAGCACCCTTGTAGAAGATCAGTTGATGGTATATGCATGGGTTTATGTTTATTTTGTTCTGTTGGTCTACAAGCCTATCTTTATGCCAGTACCATATTATTTTGCTTTGTAATATATTTTGCTAATACCATATTATTTTGCTAGCTTTGAAATATATTTTGAAATCTGAAATTGTGATGTCTCCAGCTTTGTTCTTCTTTCTCCAAATTGATTTATCTATTCATGGTCTTATATGAGTCCATCTACATTTTAGAATTGTTTTTCTTATTTCAGTTAAGAAGTACCATTAGGATTTTGATAGCAATTGCATTGAATCATTAGATCACTTTTGGTAGTTCTCTCTCTCTCTCTCTCTCTCTCTCTCTCTCTCTCATTTTGTTTTTGTTTTCTTTGATTCAGTATTTCACTCTGGAGTGCAGTGATGCAATTATGGCTCACCACAACCTCCATTTCCTGAGCTCAAGCCATTCTCCTGTGTCAGCCTTCTGAGCAAATGGGAACCCAGGCACACATTATCATACCTGGCACATTTTTTTAAAAAATTGTTTTATAGAGTTGAGATGTTACTATGTTACCCAGGATGGTCTGGAACTCTAGGGCTCAAGTGAACCTACTGCATCTGTCTCCGAAAGTGCTGGAAACACAAGTGTGAAACACTGTGCCCAGTCAGTAGTGAACATTTTTAACAGTATTATGTTTTCCAATCCATGGTCATGGGTGTACTTTAATTTATTTTTGTCTTGTTTAATTTTTTTCATAAATTTTTATAGTTTTCAAATTATAAGTGTTTCTCCTGCTTGGTTAAATCCATTCAGAGGTTGTTGTCTGTTTGTTTTTTGGCGCTATTGTAAATAGAATTTTTCTAGTGTTCTTTTCAGAAAATTGATTGTTAGTGTATAAAAATGCAGTTAACTTTTGTATGTTGATTTTGTATTCTATAACTTTACTTAATTTTTAAAAATTATTTTTAATAGTTCAAGAGTTCTTAGGATTTTGTACACACAAATTATGTAATCTGCAAACTGGAACAATTTTACTTTTTCTTTTTCTATTTGTATAATTTTTACTTATTTTGCTTTGTCCGATTGCTCTATCTAGGATTTTCAGTACTATGTTTAATAGAATTGGAAAAATGGGAATCTTTACCTTTTCCCCTTCCACAAGAGGAAAGATTTTTCAGACTTTCAATATTGAGTATGATGTTAACTGTAAGTTTTACACATATAGCCTTTATTATGTTGAGCTAATTTCCTCTTACTCCTAGTTTGTGAAGAGTTTTTATCATAGAAAAGTTTTTAATTGTGTCAAATTATTTTTCTATGTTTATTGAGACAGTCCATTTTTTTTTTTATCCTTATTCTGCTAATGTGGTTTATCACACTGATTTTTATATGTTGAACCATCTTTGTATCGCAAGAATAAATCCCACTTCGTAGTTGTAAATCCCACCGTTTATGATTATTTTAATGTGTTGTTGTATTCAGCAATGCTTTCTCTTTTAAAGCATTTTTTGAATCAGCTTAATAAGGAAACATGAGACTTCTTTTGTGACGGTTTCCTGGTGTCTAGTTTGCCACGCTTTTACTTTCAGTTTCTCTGTCTTTAGATTTTAGACATGTCATTTGTAAATAAAATTTCCCAAAGATGTTAGTTTTGTTATACAACCTGATAATCTCTTTATTTTTACATATTTGTTTGATCCTCTCTTATTTATTATTTTCTTGTCTCTGGACTTATTTCTTGGACTTGTCTCAGTAGGGAGACAATTCTTCATAGTCCTGTCACATTTTTGCATGTCCTGAGAGTAAATGCAGATTACCTTCAAGGGCGACCCAGAAATATTAGAATTTATTTATTGAAAAATGTATATTTATGCTTATGTGTTTAAACTTCACTCACCTTCAAAGTACTCTCTGCTGCAATACACTATCAAGATGCTTTTTCTACTGCTCAAAACATTTATGAACTCAACCACTTTGATGTCCTTTAGTGCTTCTGCCGTTTTTTTGTTTTGTTTTGTTTTTTTGTTTTTTCACTCTTCCACATCAGCAAAACATTTCCCTTTGAGGACTTTTTTTATATGGGGAAACAAAAAAGGTCACTCAGGGAAAGATCAGGTGAATAGGGAAGTGGGAAACAGGGGTCATGCTTTTTTTGTCAAAAACTGCTAAAAACTCAGCGTGGTTGGGGCAGGTGAACTCACAAATCAAATGGGCAAATGCTTGGAAAAAATATCCTAAAAAAAAATTCACTGAAGCCAAGTGCAACCTCTCATAATAATGCTAGCTGGTACGCTGATGCCAATGACTTCCTAGAACACTAACCTAATTGGGGAAACCTGTACTACAAGACACTGCCCTCCAAAAGATAAGTTTGGGTTTTTTACACCCACCACTCGCCCAATAATTATGTGAGCATGCATCAAATGGCCTTCATTTCATTCCCCTATGGATGTTTGGGCTAGGAAACTTGTACAAATGCTACTATATTACTATTGCTTTGCGTAGTAAAGTCTGGGGTCCGGGGGAACACCCCTTATCAACAAGGGTGCCTGAACGATGCATATTTGTATACCTAACCCTTGACTGTACCCCACAATTTTAAAGTAAAAAATATGTTTAAAAAAAAGTAATTTGTCTTTGACCAGGACTCTAAACACTTTTTTGTCAGCATACATTAAACTGTGGCAAGCTAACATATTAGTTTGCAAGTAAGGTCCTATTTCTTACCCTTCATGGTACTTGAAAGTCTCTGCCTTCTTAATTCATACTTACTATTATCCTTATTTTTCTATGATTTTTCCTCCTTTTTTCTTTTGAATGATTGACATTTTTCCTCATAATACTAAACTCATTATCTCTATTTTACTAAAACCAATAGCCAAATCTTGATTTTCTTCTCGCTTATCCTGTTAGCACCATTTAACACACTTGGTTACTTCTATCTCCTAGAGATACTTTGTCTGGCTTCCGTTACACCAAACTTTCTTGATTTAGATTCTTCTTTCTTGAATATCTATTTTAAAATTTCCTTTTTTGATTTTATTTTTCTAACTTCTTAATAATGAAACACCTCTGAACTGTAACAGCACTCTTCTTTTTTATCTATGCTTATTCCTTGGTGATCTCACCTTATCTTGTTTCTTTAAATATCACTTATAAACCAGACAAGAAATCTACTAAATTTATAGCTTCAGAGCAAGCATTTCTTCCAAATTTTAGCCTCATTTGACTATCTTTGCATTTGGATGTCTAAAAGACACCTAAATTTTTACAAGTGAAACTGGACTCCTGACCTTTTTCTGAAAACTGCACCATCAGTTTTTCCTGTCAATTGATGGTAAATCCACACACAATGCCAAACACTTGCAATAATTCAATGGCTTCTTCCTATCTATCACAACATATATTGCATGATTCAGGAAATACCATTTGTTCTATTTCTGCTATCAACCTGCAACTGGAATCATCATAGAATTTTGCCCTGGGTTTCTAAAACAGGCTTGATTAGTCTCAATGTTTCTACCACGTGCCTACTACAAACTGTTTTCAATACAGTAGCCAAAATAACCATGTTTTTAAAAATTTAATTTACATCACTAACCAACACAAAATCTGACAATCATTCCCAATTTTCTTGGATTCTGAGTAAAAGTCCAAGTCCTTACAATGGGCTGCAATGGTCTGGTCCCTGCCTAACTCTCTCATCTTATCTTCTAATGTCCTCACTACAAGATTTTTAAAATTTCTCCAAAACACCAGCCATGCTCCTTTTAATAGAGCCCAATTACCCCTGTTTATAATGTTTAAATTTGTATTGACCAGATTTCTGCTTAGCTTGCTCTGTTGTCTCTGTGGAGCTCTTGCTTAAATCTCACCTGTTCAGCGAGTTCCATTCCAAACAGCTAATTTAATATAGCGTCTTGCTAGCCTATCCCAGTACTCCTAAATCACCCTTGGCCCAATTCACTTTTAACTTATTTTCTGTATTACTTATCAACTTGTATATAGATTACCACTTGCAGTACATATATCAACTTCTGGATGGTAGGGATAAAAGTATGCTTTGTGTTCTCATATGTTCCAAGTGTGTATCGAAATACCTAGCAAAAGTAGGTATTCAATACGTATAGTTTAATAAATGATTTACCTTCATCCTTCATCTCAACAACTGATTTGGAATATATAAATTTTATTTCTAACCTTTTAGTGACAACTTTGGAATTGCATTACATGTACTTAATTCTGCAACATCTTAAAATATTCGTTTATCTTATCTATCCTCTGTACCGTACATCTGAATAATCTAACTCAAGCAAGTACTAACATCAAGAATAACTCAGACTCTACTCATTTTCTTTTATTTAGTCACAGAAATAAAACAATTCTTCTTTCCTCCTTCTTCTTCTCCTCCTCCTCCTCCTCCTTTTCTTCTTTTGTACAGAAATTGTTTGCTGAAATGTAACTATAAGTTTAGCAAATTCTTTGCTCACCATTCTTTCCTGCAATCCAGGGTTCCCTTATAATATAATTTTCTTTATTTAAAGTGTATCTCTTAAATTAAATAATATAATAATTTTACCTTAGCTGTAAGAATTTTTAGTGTGACTTATCTAAAATGTTATTTTCAATTTCCCCATCAATTTTTAAATAATTTTTTTTGGTATACAAATATAGGTTACTTATTTCAGAACATTAAAAATAATCATCTCATTGGGTTTTGACTTTAATTGTTGTAGTTTAGAAGTCTGGTTTTAGTCAAATTGCCATTGATTATAAATCAAGTTGTATGTATCTTTATTTTTAAAATAATCTATTAAAGTAACCTGGGTCAGATTTCTATCCCTTAGTCTGGGCAGCTTCCAATCCTG
This sequence comes from Tarsius wallacei, assembly GCA_963574415.1. Classification (NCBI taxonomy): domain Eukaryota; kingdom Metazoa; phylum Chordata; class Mammalia; order Primates; family Tarsiidae; genus Tarsius; species Tarsius wallacei. Next base: position 19,466 of record CAUYQG010216995.1, on the reverse strand, counting down.
ACACATGCCCTGTGCTGCCCTCCACAGGGAAGACAATTTAAATAAACTATACAAATTCCTACAGACAAAAAAAATTTATCAAACATGACACAAAAGAAAGTAAAATATAATAAGCTATATGAATTAATATAATTAATATTGACATTTAAAAAATTCTCAAAAAGTCTCTAAGGTCTGATGACCTTATCAATTTACCAAAATACTTGAGATAAATAATATCAAATTTTATTATAAAAATTCTTATATAGATAATATAAGAGAAGACACATAACTTATTTTGAAGCCAGTAAAACTTGGTACCAAAACTTTGGCAAAGATATTAAAGGCAAAGGAAAGTACAATTTAATGTATAAATCTAGATGTAAAAATCTCTTTAAAAAGTCAAGAAACTAAGTCAGTTTTATATTACATAGTTTATATATAAGATAAGATACATATATAATGTATCATGTTCAAATTAGATTTATCTCATAAATGTATTTTTTGTTTTTTGTTTTTTAAATGCAGAGCAATTCAGGGTCAGCTATACAAATGGTCATTATTCAGGCACCCTTGTTGATGGTCCCCCACCCCTGGCAGTTTCCCAGTACTGCCAATCCCTTTCTTATAGTATTATGATAATTGTTCAAGTTCGGCTTATGAATGAGAACAAGTGGTACTCAATTCTTCATTTCTATGATACATCACTCAGTATTATAGACTCTAAGTCCATCCAAGTTGCTGCAAAGTTCATAATTTTGGCCTTCTTTATGACTGAGTTATATTCCATTCTGTATATGTACCACATTTTTTTATACAGTCCTCTTTTGATGGGCAGCATGGTTGGTTCCATGTTCTTGCTACTGTGAAAAATGCTGGAATAAGTATTTGTGTGCAGGTATCTTTTTCATAGAGTGATTTGAGTTCTTCTGGGTATATTCACAGAAGGGGGATTGCAGGGTTGTATGGAAGGTAGATTTTTAGATCTTTTAGGAATTGCCAAACTATTTTCCAAAGAGGTTGTACTAGTTTACATTCCCAGACACAGAGTAGAAGTGCTCCCTTTTCCCCACAGTCTCTCCAGCAACTGTTGTTTTTAAAATTATTGATCATGGACATCCTAACGGGAGTCAGGTGGTATCTCAGTGTGGCTATTACTTTGCATTTTTCTGATGATTAGTGAGGTGGAACTTTTTTTCATGTTTCTGTTGGTTGCTCATATATCTTCTTTTGAGAAGTATCTATTCATGTCTTTTGCTCACTTTTTAATGGGGCTGTTTGTTTTTTTTCCTTTCGTCACATTTGAGTACCTTATAGATCCTTGATGTTAGGCTTCTGTCTGATATACAGTTGGAAAATATTTTTTCCCATTCTGTGGGCTGTCTCCCTGCTCCCTTGATGGTTTCTTTGACTTTGCAGAAGCTTTTCAGTTTGATGAGATCCCACTTGTCTATCTTATGTCTTACAGCATGGCCACTTAGGGTTTCCAAGTTTTCTTTGCCATAGAATGGAAGAGAAATATTTTGTTGCACAAGGAGGAATATGATGCACAAATAAAAAGTAACAACCCAAATGCCTACAGAGCAGTACAAATAACAGAAAGCCTGCTAATTGAAACAAAATTATAAATAACAATTGTATAACATACTTCCATTTATAGAAAATTTTAAAACATAATAACATATTAAAATATATATTAAGTACATTATGGTAGTTGATAGTGTACCATGGAAATGGAAATAGTGAACTGACAAAAGAAAAAAAATACAATAAATGAACGGGTTATATTAACACAGAGTGATGGCAGCAATGCATTGTGAATGAAATTATCGGCCACTCAGCTCTCCAATTATTTATTACCATCCTTTTTCTGTAGAAAGCTCACCAATTTTAGCTCTCAAATAATGAGCAATATAAAGACTCTAGGAATGAGATCAACCAGTATAAAAATAGACTCAGTGTGATGAAAAAAAGTGATATACCTTTTGGAAAAGTTGTGACAAATGTAATAGTTGTAATACTGTGACAAGTATAGTAAATGAAGTTGGAAGGGACAGCAATAACATAAAATAAGTATTTTACTGTAGAAAACTTCAAATTCGGTCATATGGTAGATTAATGCATCTATTCACTGCAGATATATCTGTATCTATATATGTTTCACATAGATAGAAGAATATCTCATTATCTTAGAATATTTCATTATCTTAGAAGAATATCTTGGGAAGAAGTTATAATTATCTTCCACCCTACTTTCGTCACTTGGTAGCAGAAATGCCTTATTTGCCAGTGTTTTCAATCACATTAATCATTTGGCACCATATTGGATGAAGCAGTAACGGATTTTTATTCTTTCTTGGGTGCCATAAGACAGTTTTAGAGGGAATATTATTTTTTTTTTAGAAAAAGGAGGCAAAGATAAAACACAATATATATTTTTAATTTTTCTCCCACAAAGTGGGAGTGAATTAGCTTATGTGAGGTTACATAAGGATATCCCTAGGAGGAGATACACAATTAACTGATGTAATAAGAGGTGTGTAACATGAATAAGTGTAAGTGGTAAATAACCTTGATATTCAACTTGTGGTCTGAGGGTCAGGAGCATCAGCATAACCTGCAAACTGGCTGGAAATGCTGAATCTCTGCCTCCACTCCAATCCTACTATATTGATATCTACTTGATAAAACCCCCAGGTTAATTGTGTAAATGTTAATTTTTGAGAAGCACTGACATATGAGAAAATATGCTTCCACAGGGACTATGATAAATTAAAGAAAACACAGGCCATTAATAGCTAACAACTTCAACTGTCCTGGATTGTACATATTTTATAGCTTTTAAAGAGGAATCTCTAATGTAAGTTTTATGTTAATGTTCCAATAATTATATATTTTTAATAAGTTAAAGAAAAATTTCAAATACATTCTGTGATTCAAAACATGTTTACTTATTAGATTCTTAAGGCAAAAATAATCCAAATTCTCTTCTATGGTTTTTTTGTTTTGTTTTGTTTTATTGTCACATTTTACCTATTTCTGAAGATGGTGACGATCCCCTTGAGTAATGACTTATGAAAACTTTGGGCCAGGAGAAGGAGGAAATACACAAGGACGCTTCTACTATTGCAACCAACACACAAAAATTAGGTAGCAAAAATGCTTAGGAGTGCAGGCTTTGAATTCACAGGGCTCTATTTGCGTCCCTGCTCCGACATTTCTAAGATATGTGGTTTTAGCAAATAATGTATTTAATTTTTTTACTTGTTCCATCAGCGAAATGAAGCAAATGATTTCTTCAGTATAGAATTGCTGGGAAAGCTAAATGAGACAATGCAAGTGAAGAGCTTACAATAATGACCAGCATGGAGTAAGCTAATAGTATCACCGTTCCCATCATCTAATGCAGTGACTCTTAGCCCATTCTGCACATTAAAATTACCTGGGGTGCTATTAAAAACTACAAATCTCTATGTCCCAAACAATTATATCAGACTCTCCATGAATGAGGTATGGGCTTGTGGGTTTAAAAATATATGGTTTCACCCGGGTTCGGTGGCTCAGCCTGTAATCCCGAGCCTTGGGAGGCTGAGGTGAGTGGATTGCCTGAGCCCGCGGGTTCGAGACCCGCCTGGGCAGGCGAAACTTCATTTTTACAATAAATTAAAAAATCAGCTGGTCGTGGTAGCGCACACCTGTAGTTCCAGCTACTTGGAAAGCTGAGGCGGAAGGATCGCCGGAGCCCAGCAGGTTGAGGCTGCGGTGGCCGGGAGCGGCCACTGCACTCCAGTATGGGCAACGGCGTGAGACGCCAACTCGGGGAAAAAAAAAAAAAAAAAATATATATATATATATATATATATATATGTATGGTTTCAAAAAAATGTAGAGGTTTCTAATTTGCTGCCAGATATAAATACTACTGATATGAATGAGATGGGCCACATGAGTATAGAGTTGATTTATGACTAGAAAGCAAGGGGGTTTCTTCTTTCCTGAGCCTACAGTTGCTTTAGCTGTTTCTACTTCATTCTTTTAAAATTCCATGCTCAGTTCTTTCTCTTTCAAAAGAGGCATATTGTCTCTTTTTTTTTATTATTCTATTGAGGTTTTCAAAATAAAAAATGTTTTTATTTGTTTCTCCCTATAGCTCAGATACTTTCCCAATTCATACATAGGATTTGGTCATCTGTTCTTTAAATTAATTATTGGAAGATTATGATATTACAAACTTGTGTTTCTTAGTCATTATGAAAGAGAATTTGTATGAATAATCAGTTGTCTCTTTCAGAGTCAGGCACTGGCTGTCCCCAAACATAAAATAAGTAGGTTTTATTTGTTTTTCTGAGTTTGAGCTTGTGTTTGATCCTTCTTTGTGAGTCAATTTTGACACTTTGAAATTTGCATAATTCATTCAAACCTTCCACAGTTATTTACTTTTTCAAACAACTCATAGGTGACTTTTAAATTTTTTATAAATCCCTTTAATAATGAATTGACAAAATTGTGAGATATTTTAAAAATTGGAAAAAAACCCCACATCAAGTGTCTTTTTTTTTTTTTTTTTAAGATCTGAACCAGAGATCATGACAGCATTACTGAAACAATGCATTATCATTGCTCAATGGTAATAACAATAATAAATTCTGTTTGGCAGATTTAAAGAAGTTTAGATAGATTGAAAATAGAATTTCTAGGAACACTAAGAATGATGGGGGCAAACATATATTCAAAAATTAATGTCTGAGGAGTAACTAACTCTTCTAGAATATCATCAATTCTAGTTAGGTGTGGGCCGCTAGAGCACACACAGAAAAAAAAAGCAGTGATGGCCATGGTTGAACTTGGACACTCTTTGCGCCCAAAACTTTTATTACTATGTTGTTTCTTATGTTACCAAAATATATGATTAAACACCTAGGTTTTTTTTTTTTTAAATTTCTCTTCCTGGAGTGCAAAACTAATAAAAAAGCTGACCATCATTACTAATGTGATAGGTAGAGGGAAATTGAAGAAAATCTAGGGAACACACAGACACAAACAATGGATCATGTTGATCACAAACACCAAAATGCCAAAAAATTTCTGTGATGAAATTTACTGATAAAGATAATTAACATTTCCCTTTGTTTGATTTTTTTTCTTTTTCTTCAGAAGAGAACTTATTTTCATCATTTGCTTTCTTTAGGGAGAACAATTTGCGATTTCTTAGCATATTTTGTGGCATTTATTTTTTTCTTGATATATGTTATTCACTGTATTCAAACAGCATGGCATTTTTATTTTTATTTATGGGGCTACACAGCATGAAAACTTAAAGTACCAACTATTCATTTCAACTATTCATTTCAGATTATGTCAACCTAGATTGGATTTGATGGATCTGAATACTGGTACTCAAAACAAATTACTGTTATTTGTTTCTAGTTTCTTTCCCTAGCTTCTTTTAGTGACTTCCTCCCTCCCTCCCTCCCTTCCTTCCTTCCTTCTTTCCTTCTCTCATTACTGACTTATTCAGCCTAACTTCCAAAACTGTTTGTTTGTTCTGGTTTCTGTCTTTTCTTTGGGTCTTTCCTCAGATATTGGATGATGATTGGTTGTTCATATTTAAGAATGAGTCACAAAAATATAGATTGTAGACTTTGCATATATGAACATGTTTTGGCAAATGGTCAGCATCACTGCAGATGTTTATGTTGAGTAGGAAAAATTTCCGTATGATTAATTTTCTAGTGCTTCTGTCTGCTGGCTTTTTCAAACCATGCAAAGAAGATGACTGGGGCTCTCACTAATTCAGTATGATGACCTCTGTTTCAATCCTGTTTCTGACATCTGTTTGAGCACTTTGTTACCAAGCTCAGTTCTTTCTCTATCGATTTCTTTAAAGACTAGACTGCAGGTCATTGTTGGGTGAGGAGAGGTAGAGTTCAAGGAAATTAACGTAGTGATATTGGTGTCAAGTAGGATAAGGTTTCTGAAAGACTATAACCATTGAGTATGTGGTCTTTCAACCAATTAATGAGTTTTTCTTTTTAAAATGTGGGGTACAATTCAGGGTTAGATTTACAAATGATCATTCTTGCCTGAACTATGCCTTCTGAGGTTGTAGCTGTGTTCCTTCAGAGAGCAGGAATTTAGGGACCACTTCCTCCAGTGTGCCATATTAGTTACCACTCCTCCATCTAATGTCCAATTTTTAAAACTTTTGTTCATATCTTAATTCTGTTTTCATCTCCTCCCTTGTTTTTCTCAGCCTATATTTGTTTACTGTCATTTTACTGGGATGTCAGGAAAGGGAGGAACTAAAACCTATCTAGTCAAAATAGCATGGTTAAGAGCAAGTTTATTGCATTTATATTACTTTTTAATATATATTTTCATTCTAATAGACACAAATTAAGGTAGAATCTGAGTCTCAATTCTCATTTATTATTAATTCAGTTCCCACAGAGATTTTTCCCAGCATGTGGTTGCTGTTTCTCAGGCACACATAAATGTATAAGTAGAAATGATAATCAAAATAATTTAGTAACTAAAAAGACACAGGCACAAAGCAAACAGAATGAATGCAACACTGACCAGGAGGGATAGAATGCAGTGGAACATACTAGCTGAACAGAGAGAGAGAAAGAGAGAGAGAGTGTGTGTGTGTGGTGTGTGTGTGTGTATGTGCGCGCGCGCACGCACATGATGTCTCTTTATAAAACTTTTCATCTCTTTTTTTGAGTTAGAGCCATTCATTGTGTGTTTTTGGATGTTAACTCCATGTTGTCATCAGTTTATACTCAGTTAGTTAACAAAATGAAACTTGGTCTCCCTAAATTAATCTCTTGTCCTTAAGAGAAGATACCATTTGGTATAGGGTAATGCAATTAGACTACATTGAAGTAAAGATCATTTAATTTTTTAATAGACAGCAGACATAAAATCACTTTTTAAAAACTTTTAAAATGTTTGTTAGCTTATTCAACTGTTTTGTCTTTAAAAGACTTATGAAATGTGGAAATATCTTTAAAATGACCTCTAAGGCTAAAGTTATTATCGTGTTAAATAAGTCAGTGATATTACTTACCTAGAATGATATGGAATCGTTTCCTCAACTCATTGATCTACTTTTATAATCTTCTTAAATTTAGGTAAGCATTTCACTGATAGACTATTAACACTTAATGTTGAAATTCAAAGTAAATACCTACGAATTTTATAAGACTAATGCAAGGCAAACTTGCACTGAAGTGAGAGTTATGTAATTTTATTAAGCAATTATATTGCAAAAAGTTGAAGAAACAAGCAATTTTAGCTTATATCGGAGCTTAAAGCTGTTGTTCCTTACAGTATCACTTGTATTTTTATTAATGTCATATAACTAGTCTCCAATAAATCAATAAAGGGATACATTGTTTTCTGACTCATATCTAGGTTTAAATTCTGAAGGAAAAATAAATTACTAATGGTAAAAACCTAGGTGCTATTGCAGCCTATTAGAGAAGAAAACTTTTACAAATGAACCTAAAACAATATTGAGCCACAATTCACAATCTGTTTAAGCAAAAGTTTAGATTTACCCACCAATTAGTTATCACTGAAAATTATGTGAGATTTTCAAATAATATAAACTAAAAGCTAATGTACACTAAAAATAAGCTTTTTATATAATATAATATAAACAGGTATTTATATTACTTTTAGAAAAATAAAGAAGCTTCAGCTGGAGAACTGGCATAAAAATTTAGTTTCTTATTAAGATTACAATTTTCTATCTGAAAATATTGTTTTTTCTCTATTTTATGTAATTTTTATTTGCAGATAGAATAGAAAAATTTATTTTATTTATATAAAAACTTTATATCTTTCCTGGTCATAGGCTGCTTTCACATGAAATCACAATAAGCCATTGCTTTACTAAACTCTGGTGTGACCATGTGCTCTTTGAGCTATGGCTGCACCATGTTTCCTAAGCTTTGGCTACCTCCCCTACTTTGGCAGGGGAATCCCTCTCTCTCCCTCTCTAAGTTACTTTTTAAATAAACTATATTTTCCACTCTAAAAAAAATAAATCACAATAAATATTTTAGGCAAAAGACAAAGAAAAGAAATCCTATATTTTTGTTTTGTTTTGTGAAACAGATACTTAATAAAAAATTGAGATTTTATTCCATGAAATAACTTTTTTGTATAAAATCAACAAATAGTTTTGGCTTCCATTTGGTATGCATGATCTATAGGGAAATTTCTTAGATTATGAATTCTATTTATTATATTCAGATTATATTTAAAAGAATTCTTCAAGTTTATATTTTTAAAATGCTTCTAATTGAGAAATTGAATGGATCAAGCACTAATCAGATTTATAATTTCTGTGAAATATTATTTTATTTATTGTAATGATTTTATATGCAACATTTTTTTCAAGTGACCTTTTTTTAAACAATTATATCAAGAGACATGTTACCCTACTTTATAATTATTATACTAAATAATCTCCACAATAATTAAATGTAACAAAAAACTTACAAATTTGAAGAATAATTATTCATAGTCACAATTATAATTAAGACTAATCATGAAACTATGCTTAAAGGGAAATGCCATCCAGCAGAAATGTTTAAACAAAAATAATTAGAGACAATAGAAAAAAAAGCAGCAGCCAACACAAGTTAAGAAGTAGATTCAACTTCTTTTAGGTACAAATATATATATCGGGAAATTTTTATTGGAACTTTGTCATTCCTTTTTTCTACCTATTAATTAGAACACTGTTCTGGTGAATATAAGGTGTAATTTTTAAGTTTTCTACTACATAACGACACACAAATTATTAATACATAAAAGATAAATGAACATTTAAAAAATCTATATGACCTAAATGCAAAGTTGGAGAGTTTTACAAAATTTCTCCATATGAGAAATAAATTTAAGAGTATATACTTTCTATAAGAAATCTCTATTTTCAGATCTAAGCCATTAAAGAAGAGAGAAATTTAGATCCAAGTTCTAAATCAAGTTGGCATTTACAAACTTCTGAATATAGAATAAAGCTCTTAACACAATGGATGCACAAAAATTATTTTTAAGTTACTGGTGAATTTTTTTCTAGGGTGAACTTCTCTAAAGATTTCAGTAAATGGGTTTGTATCAAGGTAACTAAAGTACTATATATGAGTCATTTTTGAAATTTTGTTAATAATAATGACAATAGCAGTTGCTGTCATTCATTGAGCACTAACAAATATGTTTGAAACTATATTACATAGGTACTATTATATTTATTTTATTTTATAGATTATGAAATGAGACATCGATAGTCTAATAGTTTAACCAAGATAGCAAAATTGGATAGGTTCATATTTGAAATCTGGGACCTTATGGCTTCAAAAAGATGACAATTACAATGCTCTTCTTTAAGTTATGAGATTTTTCTACAGTAGTAGGACAGGAGATAAAGTATGCAGCAGTTTCTGTTGGATGGTGCATTTTCTGTCTGCACACCCATTCCCCAAGTTACGTAATGCAGTTAGTGAACTACCTTATGCACTGGAGCAAAAAATTGTCCCCTTTTCCTTGATAAATTCATACAATAATCTCCAGTAATCTCCTTGGAAAGCCATTATATTGTAATGTTTTATTTGGGGTGTGTGTGTGTGTGTGTGTGCGTGCACACGCGTGTGTGTAAACTAAAAGCACTTTGCCCATAATCCCTTCCCCAATTTCTGCAAAAAAAAAAAGGTAACTTTAAGTTTGTTTCACTAATGATGAGTAGCTGTTACCTTGAAAGAGATATTGAGAAATCAGAAAAAGAGGGAGAATTTGGGAAATAGCAGTGTATATCCTGGAAATAGCCTGTGAGAACTTTACCAATATAAGATAACATATTTCGTATATAACAATGACTACAGTTGGATTTAACTTCAAATACTTGAGTAGACATTAAAGTATTAAAATAATGGCATAATCTACTGAGATTTGTATTGTAACGGCAAGATTTAGTGGCTTTGTATAGAATTTGGAGTGGAGTGAGGGTAAGCAAGAGTTAGATACAAGACAGAATTAAGGCCTGATCAGCTCAGCTGTAGGTAGAATGCATAAAACAAAAGGTTTTGAATGATGCATATACAGCTAACATTGAGAGAGCTTCATAAATCATTTGGTTGGGAAAGAGAAACTGAAGAAGAGCTAACTTGAAGTTTTCTAGTTTAAACAGTCATTAGAATGAAAAGCATCCATGATTCAGTAGAAGAACACATTCTGGAAAAAATAATTACTTTCCAGTAAATGAGTACAGAAACCCATTTGTTTTATTTTCTAAAATAGGGGAGATAGATATATATATATTCAATTGTATATATTGATTAATATATATGTGATATACATATATATCTCGTTTATGTGATATACACTTTTAGTTATATATGTTATAGTCATACTCCAGAAAACGTAAAAGAAAATAAGATGTCAAATTAAAACAAAATCTTGGCTCAAATTGGCACCTAGCTCATTTATTTTGTTTACTTGCTTACTAAAATTATTAATAAACCCTTTTGATTCAGAAGTTCTTTTTGTTTTATTATCTTTACAACAAAGAATAATTTGACTCTAGGTGGTTTCAAGCTTTATTGAGAAATAAAGCCCTGGAAAGGATTGCATTTTTAGGCTTTCTACAACTGTTCCACATATTTTCTACTTCAACAAAGCATCATATCTATGTAAGTAACTCCTAATTCATTGATTAATTATTTTATGAGCCAAATGAAACAAATGTCATGTAGGGAAAAAAAAGTCTAATCAGACGTCCTGATATTCCATTAAGAAGAAAGATTGATTTCCTGTTGACTAAAGTGCTATTATAGAGTTGTTTTTTGTTTTGTTTTGTTTCCTTTTTGTCTATCCTCTTGTGTTTGAAGATTTTCTGCATTCTGACCATTTCCTACTGCCTTAACCTATATAACTTCATTTACTGACTGATGAATGTACGAGTCTCACCTAAAGGAGTTTTTGTCTTGCTTCTCTTCTATTACTGACAAATCCTATGTGATGAAAAGATTTCAGACAACAACAAATCTCACACATATTGAATCTTAGTTTGGTATTGCTCAAGACTACACTCCAATATGTGACAGAACAAAGTGAAACACATTTTTCCGGATTTCTTTGAACATAAGGACATAGAAAATAATGAAGGAAAGCAGTTGTAAGAGATTGCTCTTTTTCTAACTTTGAATCTTTTATCTTTTTAAATATTACACTTTTTAAGAATAATTTATCTTTCTGTATTAAGATGAGTTATTTCCACTACCATGCTAAATGGCCAAGAATTAAGAAATTGCTTAAATAAGTTACATCATCGATGGTTAGTAAAATATTTGTGCAATTTCCTAAATAATCCATTTATCAAAAGGAAAAAATTACTGATTAGATCGATCAAAGTGTTTTTCTTGATTTACGTTAAAATAATTCTAAACAATTTTTGGAAAATATTGCATTCTACAAGATTTAATAAATGACATATTAAAAATAATAATAACAAAAATAAATGCAAAGAAAGGGAAAAGAAAGAAAAGAAGGGAGAAGGAAGAAAGGGAGGGAGAAAGGAAGGAAGGAAAAGGGAAAGAAGGATGGAATAAATAAAACTTTTATACATTTACTATATTTCTTAGCTAAAATGTATTTTAAACCATGAGTAAATTATCACACATACCTATAAAAATCACCTGACTTTTATATACTTAATCTGTTTTTATTTTATTTTATTACACAGCTATGAGGTACAAATGAGGATTAACTACTTAAGTAGGCTGCATGCAGTGAGTGGAAAATGATTTTTCAGACCAATGGAAAACAGAAAAGGGCAGGTGTAGCTTTTCTATCAGAAAAAGCAGACTTCAAACTATCAAAAGTTAAGAAGAACATATAAGGACACTAGATAATGACAACAGACTCAGGCACAAGCAAGAAATATTCATCTTAAACATATATGCACCCAACACAGGAGCACCAGGTTTTATAAAACTACTAAGTAAACTAAGAGAGGACATTGACTCTTACACAATCATAATTGAAGACTTAAATACACCCCTGAACAGCTTTAGATAGATCACTGAGGGAGAAAAAAACAGGTTAAGATTAAGGAGATCCAGAACCTTAACTTGACACTCAAGTGAATTTAGTAGACTTTTACAGAACACTCCACTCAGCATCAATAATATACATTCTACTAATCAGCACATGGAGCATACTCCAAGATTGGTCACATTCCTGAACATAAATCAAGTGTGAACAAATGTCAAAAGAAGGAAATAGTACCACACATCTTCTCACACCTCCATCTGTCCAAGTAATCTACAGATTCAATGGTTTTAGACATATTTATGTGTGTGTGTAAATATGTATATATTTGAATACATCATTAGTTTCTTGTGGAACAAATGCTCTGGTTATTTCCTATACATTGATGTATAGTCATTATACAATACCTAACCATTACATTGTCTGCAATCTAGTTAATAATCTAGCTTCATGAGTTGGCAAACTATGGTCCTGGAATCAAATAAGGCCCATTGCCTTTTTTGATAAGTACAATTTTATTAGAACACAGCTACACCTATTTGTTTACCTATTGTGTTATGGCCACTTTTGTCCTACAAGGACAGAGCTGAGTAGTTATAATATATACTTTTATGGCTCACAATGTCCATTGTTTTTACTATTTGGCCTTTAGAGAAAAAGGCTGCTGACTCCTTATCTTCTTAATGATCGGTGCTCAATATTATGTATCTTATTGTGCAATTTCAATATATATTTGTGAAATTTTGAATAAAACGTAATATATGCTATTTAATAAAATGAGATAACCTAATTATCTAAATAATATTTTTCTTACATAATAAAAAACACATAAACCATATCTTAATAATTTCAGCAGTTTTTTTTGTTTACAGAGCCATATATTCCTCCCTTTTCAATTTCTGTCTGTACAACATATGACAAACTTCTAGTAGTGTCTCAAATTACTATAATATTAAAACTGTCTCATGGTCAAAGAAGTTTGAGTAACACTGATCTATATTTGTTTGCCTACATGCTTGATTCATTGGCTATATGGTTCAAAAATACTGATTAGAAATTAATAGTGCATCACATGCTGAAGAGTTCCTTGAAAATAATTTAGAATACACTGAGAATAAGTTTCTTTTAGGCAATTCCACTCTTCCTACTTGCATTTTCTTCCTGTATTGAATTTCTGTTGATAAGATTGTGGAATAGTTATTTTTCAACAATTACAAAAGGCATTTATTGTAATAAACAAAATATAGCATATGAGTTTTTAAATAGACACCTTGGTTTGCATCCTATACTAATTTAAAACAAAGATTCTACTGAAAAATAGTGAGGTAAAACACAATATTAAAATAAAATTCTTTCTGGCCAATTGACTTTTTAAATGCCTTTATACTTTTGATTATAATATTTGCATGCTTTATGATTTAATAATAGTTATTTATTGTTTGGTAACAAATAGTTATTTATTGGTTGGTAACAGCATAATAATCTTAAAGTAGGAGGTTAACTACTTCTTTAGATAAAAGTGTAATTGGCTTGTGTGATTTTTTTAACTAGCTCTCTCTACTTATGAAATCTGATACATTTCTAGACACATTACTAAGTCACCAGATAATAAAATTAAGATGACAGGAGACTTCATACACCCTAATTTTTTATATCAATATTTTTTATTTTGATATTGTGGGGTACAGTTAAGGGTTAGGCATATACCCTATTAATGAATATGTAAATACTAAAGTAGTAAAGAGTCAGCCAAAGAAACATTGGTTCAAAAACAACTTAAATGTTGGGCAATATATAATCTTAAATTTTTGGTATTATAAAGTTTACAAAATTTAAATACATAAAGAATATATTATTAACTGAAGTACCTAAAATTAATAAATATAGATAACATGTAAAATTATTAAAATAAATTTTAAGTGTAGTTTTTAATTATTTAATATATTGGGAGCTCACCTCATCTCAGTTGTACTACTTTTATTATGGCATTTAAATCTCCTAAACCTCAGTGTCAGTACTAGTAAAGGTGTTGAACACATACCAAAATCTCTGATTGACATACAGCAGCATTTGATAAACAGCAGCTAATATCCTCATCTGTATAAAATACCCTGGCATATCCTCCCAAGCTTCAACTAGGTATAGTTTTCTTCTGATCTCTGGATGATTGTGCATTAGTCCAATATTGAAAACACATAAAGAAGAGCCTACCAAACCAAACTATTGAGAAACTAAAAACTACATCCTCTTGTCTGCAAAAGAGGCAAGGCTTACAATGCTGTAAAGAAATACTGTTTTTGACATGCCTATATTATCATCAGCTATTATAACACAGTCTTGAGTTATGATGTTTGTTTGGAATTTCAGTTGCCAAGTGATCACTGCTCTGCACTAAATAAGTAAAGTAACATGCTTAAAGTATTTTCTATATGCTGCCAAACTTAAGGACAAGTTTCTAGCTAGTTAGCCACTGTTACACAAACTTCAATATACATTGCTCAAGTTCATTAAAATTCATTACATTTTTGTAATGTAAATTTCTGGTGAAAAACAATGGACTAGAAAATCTTCAGGATATTGGGGATATATCAAAATATAAAGCCAGTTTGGTATAAAAACTCTCCTTACTCTCAGTGACCTTCCAATACAATACATAGAAAATAGATGAAAAAATAATGGTAAAGTAGAATAGTACAATGAAATACATTAATAGTATATTAACACTTTAAAAATATTTTAAAAATAAAATCGTACATTATAATACAATGAGAGAAAAAATTATCATAGTACAAGGACAATTACTGCTCATAATTTATAATTGTATGGACAATTTTTTTAAATGCCCAAATGTAAGGATTAACTGCACAAATTTATAGTCCTATCAACAGCAAGACAGAAAAAAATTGCTGGGTATGAATCTAGCTTCCATGCCTTCTAATGTGCCAGGCAGAAAATGACCCTGACATAATAAAGTGCTATTCTGAGTGCAAGGCCAACATGCTAGTGGCCTATCCTTGGAACAGAACTGTGACACTCTGGATGAAGTATGGTGTCCCTGTCCAGTTCCTGCTGAAGGAATTTAGAGGTGGGGTGGGATTTAGAGTAGAATTAATTTTATAGGCACTACATAAAATTTATAAGAGGAAGAGGGCAATGTGATCTCTCTCCAGAAAATATGTTTTTCCCAATATTCAAATGAAAGAGTAGCTAAAAATTTCCCTTGGTCACACTTGAGATAAATTCATCTTTAAGATGTGAGAAAAAAAAAATAAGCCATATGGGTGTTTAGGCTGTTGTTAGAAGGTTAGACAGGTGGTCCTTATTTGGAAAAGTGTTGTAATCAGATCATTTGGAGGATTTGGAAGTGGGAAGAATATAAATCCTGGGTAAAGGCACAGAAAATGGTCATAATTGAGCCTTCTGCTTGTGGCATAGTGGATAACTGCACAGACCTAAAATGGTGTTTCAGGTCTAGAAAATGAACAGGAGTCATGAGGCTTAGAAGATCTGTGAACAGGTAGGAAGATGGCTTTGAAAAGTCAACAGCTTAGTGTCACAGCAGCAGTGGAAACAGTTTGTTTTGGCACCTGACCCTCCACACAAGCTGTCCCCTACTGCAGCCTTGCATGAGTGTAATCATATATCTCTATATATGATCAGTATTTGGAGCTTGCGATAACTTTGAAATCTTAATGTTTTCTGGAAAGTATCTATAAAGTTAACCAACAGTCATGTAGAAATACCTTCATCAGTCCAGTTAAATGTATTCCAAATGAACATGCAATCCAAGTATAACTGAGCAAATTCAGCTTTAAAACAACCATCCTCTTCTCAACATCTTTGTCCCTGTGCTCTTTCTTTAAATTAATTTGGGAGAAGCCAATGAAATCAACATAAAAAATATAGAGTCAATGTAGGCATAGTGACTTTTAGGAGGCAGACTGACATCTAAGCCTTCACTACTTGACTACACCTGCATGAATAGACGAAAAAATACGAAGAAAACATGTGAACTGCTTAGGAGAAATTCAGCTTATGACTAAAACCATAGGAAAAGAACTTCATTTTCTTCTTCTTTTACATATTGAACTTCTGCATAAAATCTTGATTTCAAAGGAAAGGTTTATTTCTTTTAAAATGAATTTTCATAATTACACCATCAAGATTATCCCTCTAAAATTCAAAATAAATAACATCTATTACATTATAGACTTTTTAACTTGTTTTCCTTGTTATATTTCTCTGTATTAAAAACTACAATAAATAATAAAATGAATTTTCAAAGACATTGCCAATCTGGTTTGTTGGAAAGGCATTTTGAACTAGATGTTCATCTTCATCATTAGCTCTTAAGACATCATGCTTGCCCCTTAATTTCTTGGGGTCTTAGTTCTAGTATTTGATAAACATGGATAAATACTTTAAAATATTCCAAAGTAATTTTGATGCTTAAATAAAAATGTATACAACGTATGTTTTTCATTTTATTCCTCTTTCCTCCCCTCTCAGTTACCACTTTTTCTAGTATTAACTATCCTTTCATTAATGTTTTTAAGAAAAAATCCTATCTCACCACGTCTTGGTTGTAATTATGAGAAAAAATTACATTTGTTTAGGTGAAAATTTTTGAATACCATTGCATATTTCACATATTTCAAACATTTATAATAATAATCCTATTCCTATATGTATTGTTTCTGACCTTCTTTTCTATTATTTTGAACTAAAAATAACCTTGATAATTGACTTTTAGAATACATCTCTACACACACATTTCAAACAATAAATATATAAGAGCACCTATATGTGGCAGGTAACATCTTGTCATGGAGAATACCGCATTTGATTGATATAAACTTTATAATTTTACAAGTCCAGCAGAAAGTTAATAGAGTGATGAAATAGGAAGTGTCTGAAGAACTCGGTCAGATCTAGTGGTCAGTAAGAAATTACATGTAAATTTAGGTAAATGATAAGAATGGGCTATTTTTAGGAGGAGCATGGTAAGAAGCACGTAACTCAGTTGCAATAGCTTGTACAAAATCCATAAAGTTGAATTGACTGCAGGTGTTTGGGAAATAGACAAAACCCAAGGACCAGTGCTGATGGACAGGACAGTGGTAGTAGATACAGTTAGAATGGGAGCAGAGTTTGTACACGGAAGAGCTCTGTAGCATAGTGGTAACAGAGCATACTATTGGAGGCTTACAGTAGGGGAGGACAGAATCTTTTTGGTTTGTTTTTTAAAGGAACATCCTGCTTGCTATGTAGGCAAATAATATTTAGGGGTTGAGTGGAAGCATAGAGACCCATTAGGCGGGCAATTTTAACAATCTGAGGTAGCAAATATGCTCAAGGTGGCAGTAACGGAGATGAACTCAGAGACTAACATAAGCTTTTCTCCATGGCATCTGGTTTCATGATTTACTATAAGACACATACCAATGTCCTTTCAAATTTATTTTTACTACATAATGGATCTTTTTTCAAACATTATCTTAATCTATTTTTAGATGAATTCTTTCTTTTACTGAGAACTGATTGTTTTGGTATTATAAATAATAATTCCAGGCAGTCAATTTGACTGTTCAATACTATGTCATTCACCTGTCATAGTTTTCCTATGCCATCTTTACTAAATGTATGCTGAGTGAATTACTGAGTGAATGGGTAAATGAACCAAAAGATGTGATATAATCTTTGCTTCTAGCCTTCAAAATCTAACTCTGAACCTTAAGGTCCCTAGATACATATCCCTGCTCCTCTTGCTGCATCAGTCAACTGTACATGAGTCATAAAGACTGTTTTTTTCAGCGACTTTGTTGAGTTTTTTATTACCTTTCTTAATGCTTCAATCTTAATTCTCTTGGTCTGCAGGCATTCCTGGGACATCTGCTTTTTACTTTGTTGATTACAGGGACATCTGCTTTTTACTTTGTTGATTACAACTCATCTTCTGGGTGTTAATATATTTATAATTATACTTAATAAGTTAACTACTACTCTCTTAGGCCTACTCAAATAGTAATCTTTTTCATTTTTGCTTTTTCAATCCAAGCACCTAGTTTTATCATATATAGCAGTGTAAACAATTGTCCCAAAATTTGCCACATCCATCCACTACTGTTCAGCTCATATGCCAGATAAGCATTTCTAGAGTTCAATATTAATTTGCTTACTAGTCTGCTGGTTATTCTGATCTTCTCATTCATGTTTCTTTAATATATTTATTTTAGAATGAATAGATCCTTTGAGAACATCTAGTCTTATTGCTCTCAAGTTTGTTTTTAACAATGGGTTCTTTTGTACAAATGAAATCTTATGCATATAAATAACAAAATAAAAAATAGAAAAGCTGTCCTTTTTGAGGAAGCAAATTTTGTAGAATCCTCCAGTTTACCTCAATTTTCCTCAAAGTTCCTCCTGAAGAGAATTGAAGAATCTATAAGCCCCAAATGTATTCAGATGATAGAGACTTGATTTTAAACAGCTTATTATTTTACAGATAAAGATACAGATCAAAGCCATGAAGCTACCTAGAAGCACAAGTTGGGGTGGCTTCTAGGTGCCTCAAATATGAGGTTACAGCATGAAAAATTAGGAACATAATGAACATTTGTATACCTAACCCTGAATCGCACCCTACATCTTTAAAAGAAAAAAATTAGAAAGAGACTTTTAATTCAGAAAAGCATAGCGTCGAATATTGCCTTTTATCACTTACCACTTGTGTGACCTTGTGACATATATGCACCATCTTTGACAAAACATGCTTTTTAGAGACAGTTGTAATAATTTTATGCCAATTTGGTGACAGAGTACAACATTCCCTGTATTCTATTCAACACTTTCAGCCAGTCTGTGGTTTATAGAGATTATATTATTCCATTGTATAGATGACAAAATTTAAGCCCAGGTTTAAAAATTGCCGTTTAATATAATAAGTGGCTGATCTAGGAATGAAGCACATATATTGCTGTAACTAAGTTCTATACTCTCCTCTGACCACAGGTCTTAATTTGAAATAATAAAAAGAATGGTGGAGAATTAATCGTGTTATGCTTATTTAATGTTTTGCATTGCACTTTCAAAATAACAGTCTCAGTTAAAGCCCATATCAACTCTAAAATTTATTTTATTAGCCTTATTTTGTAGAAAAGGAAACCAAATTGAAAGTTTTTTAAAAAACCTTAATGTCACACAGTTAGAAATTTTTTTAAAACTTTATTTAAAGTTTTTCATCTCTACAATAAATCCAAAAAATTAGCCGGGCGTGGTAGCGTGCGCCTGTAGTTCCAGCTATGGAAGGCTGAGGCGGAAGGATCACCGGAGCCTAGCAGGTCGAGGCTGCGGTGGCCGGGAGCGGCCACTGCACTCCAGTCTGGGCGACAGAGTGAGACTCCAACTCAAAAAAAAAAAAAAAA
>CAUYQG010216980.1:0-12006 GCA_963574415.1 Tarsius wallacei | reverse complement strand
ATATATATTTTGCCCATGGATGTTTAATTGCTCCAACACCATTTATTGAAAAATTATCTTCCCTCCATCGGATTTGTTTTTGTACCTTTGTAAAAAAGCAAGGAAGGTCATTTGTGTGGAGCTATTTCTAGGTCCAGTAATCTGTCCCAATGAGCTCCATGCCTTTTCTTCTACCATGCAGTCTTGCTTACTGTAGCTGTAAAATAAGTCTTGAAGTCACACGGACTAATTTCTCCCAATTTATTTGACTTTTAAAAAACGCCTATATTTAGCAATTCTAGTTCTTCCACCTTAAAATATAAATTTTCAAATAATCTTGGCTACAACTAACAAAAACTTGCAGGGATTTTGATAACAGTTGTGTTGTATATGTATCTGAATTTGGGGGTAATTGACAGATCATGTTAAATCTTTCAATACATAAACTCAGTATATTTTTCCATTTATGTAGATCTCATTGATTGCGTTCATCAGTATTGTGCTGCTTCTGGTGTACAAATTTTACTCATGCTTTGTTGGACTTAAGTACCCTAAGTATTTCATCTTCTTTCTTTCCTTTTTTTTTCTTTTTTAGCAATTATACATGGTATTGTAATTTTAATTTTAGTAACCTCATATTAAGTGCCAGAATAATTGATTAATTGATTGATATTTGTATGTCTAACTCATATTCTGAAATTTGCTGAACTTATTAGTTCTAGGAATTTTTAGAAAATTCTTAGTATTTTCTTCATAGAAAATCATGTCATCCGCAATAGAGATAGTTTTCTTTCTAATCTATGTGCTTTTTTCTTTTCTTTTCTTACTTTTTTGCCCTGGCTAGAATATCCCCACTGTGTTAAATAAGAATGTTGAAAGTGGACATCCTTGTCTTGTTCTTAAACTTAGAAGGAACACATTTGGTCTTTTATTTTTATTTTATTTTATTTTTTGAGTTGGAGTTTCACTCTGTCGCCCAGGTTGGAGTGCAGTGGCACACTCATGGCCACCCCAGCATTGGCCTGCTGGGCTCCGGTGATCCTTCCACCTCAGCCTTCCAAGTAGCCAGAACTACAGGCATACGCTACCGCATCTGGCTAATTTTGGATTTATTGTAGAGACGAGGTCTCACCAAGTTGCCCGGTCTTGAATGCCCAGGCTCAGGCAATCCACTCTCCTCAGCTTCCCAAAGTGCTAGGATTACAGGCTAAACCACCAAGCCCAGCCAGTCTTTTGTTTTTAAGTATAACTATAGGGTTTTTTGTAGCCTTTCTTCCTCAAGTTCAGGAAGTTATTCTCTTTTATTGTTTTTTTCTAAAAGTTTAAAAAAAATCATAAATGGATGTTGAATTTTGTCAAATTTTTTCATCAGTTGATATGATCATACAATTTTTCTTTCTTAGCTTGTTAATACTATTGATTACATTGAATTAAAGTTTTGCTTCCCTGGAATAAACCCTATTTATCATTGTGTATAATTCTTTTTATATATTACTGCGTTCTATTAGCTAATATTTTATTAAGGATTTTTTTGTGTCTATAGTTATGAAATTTATTGATCTGTAACTTCCTTTTGTCTCTCTCTTTCTAATTTCTCTGTCTTTTTTTAGTTTTGGTATCAGGGTAACATTATCTTCATAAAATCAATCAAACTCCTCTTCATTATTCTGGAAGAAATTGTATAGAAATGGTAAAGTTTGGTAGAATTCTCCATTGAAAACTATATAGTACTGGAGATTTGGTTTTTTGGAAGTTTTAATATTATCAATTTAGTTTTCTCAACAGAATTAGAGTTATCCTGATGATCAATTTCATACTGGGTGAATTGTGACCATGTGTGTTTTTTGAGGAGTTGGTCCATTTCATCTAGGCTGTTGAATTTATGAGTAGAGTTATTTTTAGCATTCTTTTATTATCATGTTAACATCAGGCTCTGGAGTGATATCCCTGACTCATTCCTGATATTGGTAATTTGTGTCCTTGTCTTTTTTTTTAGGGGGGGGGGTCAGTCTTGCTAGAAGTATGCCAACTTTATTGATCTTCCCAAAGAACTAGCTCTTTGTTTCACAGATTTTTGTCTATTGCTTTCTCTTTTTAAATTTCATTGATTTCTGTTCTTATCTTTAGTGTTTGCTTACTTCTGCTTTCCCTTTGGATTTATTTTGCTCTTTATTTTCTAGATTCTTGAGGTGGGATATTTGTTTTTTGATATAAGACTTTTCCTCTTTTCTAATGTAAGATTTAGTGTTACACATTTCCCTTTCAGCATTGCCTAGCTGTGTTCCATAACTTTTGATATGCAGTATTTTCATTTTCTTTCAATTCAATGTATTTTTGGATTTCCCTTGAGACTTCCTCTCTTCCCATGAATTATTTAGAAATGTGTTGATATTTTCCTGTTATCTTTCTGTTATTTATTTCTAATTTGATTCCACCGTGGTTGGTGAACACACTATATTGTTACAGTTCTTTTAAATTTGTTGAAGTTAGTTTTATGAACCCAAACATGGCTTATATGGGTACTTTTTATTTTTTTAAATTTCTTACCAAATTTGCAATGTTTTTTGACCCATTGTGTACTACTAATAATTGTCACTATAACCTAATACCGAAGAGTTTTGACCATTAGAACAGTTACAGAAATTCAGAAAAAATTGTTTTTGTGCATTAGGCTGGGCTCAGTGGCTCAGCCTGTAATCCCAGCACTTTGGAAGGCCGAGGCAAGTGGACTGCCTGAGCCCGCTTGTTCGTGACCAGCCCAGGCAACTTAACAAGACCTTGTCTTTACAATAAACCAAAAATTAGCCAGGCATGGTAGCATGCACCTGTAGTTCTGGCTACTTGGAAGGCCATCCTGGGCAACGGAGTGAAACTCCAACTCAAAAAAAAAAAGTGTATACTTTTTTTAGCACTCTCTGTATGTTTTAACATTTAGAAAGGGCTAGGATATCTTAGAGATTTTATTTATTTAAATCTTTATATGATGGCCATTTGTGGTACAGCAGTTAGTGCACTATAAGGAACTCTGCATGGGAATAAAATCACTGGTGAATTGTTTGACTGGTTTCCTACACCTTTGCTGAGGATGTCATGGATGGATTATTTGACAAACATTGCTTTCTGTTATACCTATGTACCAGAGGCTGTACTAGGTGCTAGAAATATGCAGTAAGCAAGACAGGTAATGTTCTTACACTCATGGAACCCATATTTTGCAGGGGAGACAGGAACAGATTAACCATTAAATAATGTCAGTTCCATGAGGGCAGAGATTGTTGTCTATCTAGTTCAATGCTGTGTCCACAGTGTGTGGAGTATAGCAAGAAGCACAGTCAGTCGTTGTGAAATGAATGGGTGTAATTTCAGAGATAAATGCTAGAAAGAAGTAGAATAAGGAGTATAGTGATGGGTGATAGAAGTGACTATTTTAGATAGGATGATCTATCCTTGTCCAGAGGCCAGTGTGATGCACAGTGGCCTCTGCTTGTCTATCAGTTTCAACCCTGATAAGAAACACAGCTACAAGGAGCTTAAAGGTGTAAGCTTTGGAGTTGGCCATACCTGGTTCAGTTTCTCATCTAGCTTTGTGACCTTGACCTCTCTGGGCTTGGTATCCACATCTGAAGGAGAAGGTCAGTATGCCTACTTAGAGTAGCTCAGGAGGTTAAAATGTGGCAATGTGTCATTTATTGCAGGGTCTGGCACAGGAAGTGTTTTATAAATAAACTGAAGGTTTGGGTTCATTCTGGGCTGTGAATTCAGCTCTTAGATCAATCTAAGAACAGAACTAATTTCTTGAGCAACTGCTGAGTTGCTACTGATTTCAGAGTAGAGATTAAACCTGATTTGGTTCAAACTAGGCCAGGGAACAGAGCAAGGTGTTGCTCCCTGGCTTGTTCTTTGGTAGTTCATATGTAACATGGTGGTTCATTTAACTGACATGACAATCTTCATTCTTCTGATACTGCCTTCATGAAAATAAAGGCTGAGTGGGTAGCACTGACTTGCTTGTGATTTCACTGATAGTGAAATACCTGGAAGGACTTATCTCTTGATACTCTGCATTAGGGCAACTGCTGCTTCTAGAATTTGCCTTTCCCTGAGATTTACACTCTAGCAGACATGGTCATTCTTGTCCAGCTAGTTACAAGAAATACTCATAAACTGAACTGAATAGTGGATTTCGTCCCATTGTATTTAAGTGATGAGGTGCATCACTTAGAGTGTTAACTCTCTCATTTTCTCCAATTTGGGGAACAGAGTAATTAACTCTCCCATTTTCTCCAATTTGGGGTAATTCAGAGAAGATACTTAGACAAGACACTTGCAAATTAAAAGTTCACAAATCCAAAAGAAGTGAGAGTGGGGGATGCCATAAGGGAAGGGAACATTTGACTACAGGCTTTATAAATGATGATATTGGCCGGGTGCAGTGGCTCAGGCTGTAATCCCAGCACTTTGGGAGGCCGAGGCGAGAAGATTGCCTGAGCCCAGGGTTCGAGACCAGCCTGGGCAACTTGGTGAGACCTTGTCTCTACAATTAATCACAAAAAAATTAGTCGGGCATGGTAGTGTGCAGCTGTAGTTCCAGCTACTTGGAAGACTGAGGCAGAAGAATCACCTAAACTGGCAAGTCGAGGCTGCAGTGGCCGTGAGTGTGCCACTGCACTCCAGCCTGGGCGACAGAGTGAGACTCCGACTCAAAAAAATAAAAATAAAAATAAATGATGATAGTATGCCCTTTCATCTTTGCAAAGAAAGGAGGGCACTGTGGCTAAGTAGAAGAGACTAAAGAAAGATTTATGTGAAGTAAAACAGGAAACATATAATTGAAATGGCCCTGGATAATTATCTGTAGTGTGCTTAAGAGATTGTCATGAAGAAAACAGCTTGGTTTTCCTTAGCAACAAGCTTGGTATGTCACTTATCTTTCTTTGTGGGCTTCAGGGCCAGCTAAATTCCAGGCATTCATTTCACTACATTCACGTCACTTTCTAAAACACAGCTCCTTTTTTTCCTTATAGTTTTCAAACAGGTTTTGAAGTACTTGCCTTAAGCCCTCCTTGGATTATTGTGGATTCCACTGGAAATCAACATGATGGGATAGATTGAGGCTTAAATGCTGATCCCAATTCTACCACTACAGACCTGAGTCATTTAAAAAAATGTGATTCATACATGACTGGGAATAATAACCAATGACTTGTAATGTTTTGTATATGTAGAAAAGGGTAAATCTACAAAATGAACTGCCTTGAAAAATGACTTCCTGTGAATCACAAATATGCAAAACTATCATCACAAATGATAAGTCTCTTGAGTTCAGAACTGGGAGTCTATAATTATGATGCAGTCATTCTGTGTGTGTCTAACTCAAACCTATTAGGATGTAATGAAAAGTTGGAGTTTGCTCAGAGACAAGAAAATGGGTAAGTGAATCAAGCTAAGATGTCCTTCCCCTGTTTCAACGCTTTAGAATAAACTTCTACATGTAGTATCTCCAGATAGTGTAGTTTTTGTCCTAACTTTTCTTCTGTTTCTTACACTCTTTTTATTTTTTTTCTTGCTTTGTTTCATTTCTGCCTTTATCATTAATTACAATTGTACTTTTCTCAAGTATCTAGTGATCCTTGGCTTCATCCGTGTTTAAAAGTAAAAAAAATAAGCTAATGGGGAGCTCTGTTTACAGGCTTAATTGCTTTTTGGATTTTGATAGTTTGATGTAAGCTGACTTTTTTTTTTTTTTTTTAGTGTATTCCCGAAATGTCAGTATCTGTAGGGTTTTTTAAACAAACTGTAAAAAACTAGTTTTAGATTTACAAAACATTTTATAAAGATAGTACAAAGAATTCCTGTATTTTCGACATTCAGTTCTCCCTGTTAACATCTACATTAATATAGTACAATTGTAATTAATGAAATCAAGATTGAAAAATTAGTATTAACTAAAGGCCACAGATTATTTAGATTTTCTTAGTTTCTACCTAATGGTCTTCTTTGGTTCCAAGATCCCATCCAGGATACCACATTACATTTAGTTGTCATGTCTCGTTAGTCTCCTGTTGGCTCTGACAGTTTCTCAAACTCTTCTTGCTTTTGATGACCTTGGCAGCTTTGAGTACAAGTCACGTGTCCTATAGACTATTCCTCAATTGGGATTTGCCTGATGTTTTTCTCATGGTTAGACTGGGGTTGTAGGTTTTGGGGAAGAGGAACCCAGAGGTAAAGCGCCATCCTCATCACATCATATCAAGGGTACAAAGTATCAATGATGTTGACCTTGAGCACAGGCTGAGGTAGTCAGGTTTTTTTCAGTGTAAAGTTTCTTATCTCCCCTTTCTTCTGAACTCTTTGGAAGGAAGTCACTACTATGTTTCACCTCTTTGAGGAGGGAGTATTTATATAAATTGGAATTCTTCTGCATGGGAGATTTGTCTTTTTTCCCTGATTTATATATTTATTTATTTTTATCAGTACAGGCTAATGGGAATTCATTTTATACTTTGGGTTATAATCCAGTAATGCTTTATCTTGCTCAAATTGTTCTAGCTTTGGTTATCAGGAGCTCTTTCAGTTGGCTCCTGGTCCCTTTGACATATCCCTGTCATTTTGGTGTTTTGTTTCATTTTAAGAATAATATTACACACAAAGATCTAGGCACTAGGTGTGCTTGTTGCTACTGGCTGTCATTGTTTCTAGGGTCTGTCAGCTGACAAAGCAAGGAAATATGCAGCAGGTGCCAAAAAAAATGTACACACATTTTAAGTATGACATTTACTCAAAAGATGGTGTTAATCAAATGAATGTTAGCGTCACCATGCAGGACAGGCAGGACATTCAAAGAAAATGACAGAAGCATGGTTGAGCAAACATCATACTACACATTGCTACCATAATTTAATTCAACTTTGAAAAGTTATACATAGATAACATCTCTTAAAATGTGTATACATGTTTTAGTGTATACTAAGCTATGTATATACATGTCTCCAAATACTTATATGTATATATAGCTATCTATATCAAGCTAAACATGAGTTTATACTGATGTCCTCACTTCTAATCCAGTAACATGGATCATTCTACCTTCTCCCTTGCTTGTCTAAAACTTCCCACTCTACCAACAAGAAACCTACCTTGGCCAGGCTCGGTGGCTCAGCCTGTAATCCCAGCACTTTGGGAGGCCAAGGAGAATGGATTGCCTGAGTCTGCAGGTTCGAGACCAGACCGGGCAACTTGGCAAGACCTTGTCCCTACAATAAATACATAAAATTAACCAGGTGTGGTAGCAGGTGCCTATAGTTCTGACTACTTGGAAGGCCGAGGCGGAAGGATCGCCAGCGCCCAGCAGGTCGACTCTGGGGTGGCCATGAGTGTGCCATGGCACTCCAGCCTGGGTGACGGAGTGAGATTCCAACTCAAAAAAAAAAAAAGAAACCTACCTTCTACCGTCTGCCATACATTTACTTAATTGTTCAATTCCAGTATATACATATAGTGATTTTAGAATTGTGAAGCTATGCTCTTGTAGGAAATAACTTTATCAAGCAGAGTACAGTGCCATATACAGTTCCTTTTACTTGAAGTCTTACCAATGTGTTTCCAAAATTACTTAGCATCTTTTCTCTCCCCTTTCAGTAAAGCTATTTTATACATTTGCAATACAGTCAGATTCTTTTGTCAGTCTGTTGGGTCCCTGACCTAAATATTTTTTGAATTTACATAAAATTAATTGTTTTGCTGTAAAGTTCTGTGGGTTTTGACAAATGTATCGAGTCATGTATTCACTGTTATAGTATCATACAGAATAGTTTCACTACCCTAAAAACTCCTCTGCTTCACTTATTCAGCCTCTTGCCCTCTCCCCCACCCCACCCCTGTCAAAATTCCTGGCAACCACTGATCTGTTGTTTACTGTCTCTATAGTTTTGCTTTTTCCATATCTGTGGGTTTTTAATTTTTCCTCTGAGGTCATTTAGTTTTGCCAGAGGAAAAACAAGGTTCCCCCATCTCTTCCCAGGAAGGGAAGAAAGGGATGTATACCGGTATATATCTGCTGATGGAAGCTGGACAGAAAAGAGTGGTTTGGGGTTTCATTGTTCAATGAGGGTGTCACTTGGTTGCCCTAGTTCCAGTTTTATGTCTCACTCCCACTTCCTGATGCCTGATGGTCCCAAGTCCAGAGGCTGTTGGGTTCCATCTCTCCAGAGAACAGATGCCCAGTCTCCTACAAGGGTGGGGATTGGGTGGTCACTCATTGCTTGAGGTAGAGGGGGATACCTGGGGCCTAACTGCTTTTTAATTTAGATTTGTAATCAGTCTCCTGTTTTCAGCTCTGTGGCTTGCCCCCTGCTTTTCTCAGATATCTGGGCCTTCAATTCCTGAGCATTTCTAGAGTTTTATAGATGTCATCAGATTACTTAACAGAATCACCCTCTGCAGGCACTTAGGCTGAAGTGTTTCCTTTGCTAGGCCATTACTTCTCTGTCAACTTTCTGTCTTCCACAATTGATAAGATTGCTTATTGATCACTATTTCATTTTTCTTTATCCTTGTGGATTAATGCCATGTTTAACCTGAAGTCTCATTTGCTTTTAAAAGTTAGTAAATTTGTGCAATTGAGATTGTAATTACACTGAAAAATGTTAAAAGTCATATGAATTGCTTTTCCTTCTATGGCGTTTTCCTTGAAATGTGTTTTGCAAATAGGACTCTTAATGTACAGTTGTGATTTTTTAAAATTGTGTCATAATTTCTTCACGAGCATTCCCTGTCTTAGGTTAGAAATAAACCTGTAAAAAATGATTGAAAATGGTCAGTAGCATTTTTATTAAACTGTCAACCCCAACTTGAGTATGAAGTAGCATTCTTTTGAAACTTGCTCAGGATAACATTTCTGTTTCATTTGTGATTGCTCCCCTAGAGACACTATAGTAACTGTAACTCCTAGCAGAGTTGGAGAGTTTCTACATTGGGTTTTCTACACTGGAAGTTTGCTCTGTCACACTCAATTCCTTATTCTGTAGCAGTAAGTGGAATATCAGCAGGTTAGGCTGATTTATGTTATGGACAACTTGACTTTGGGCTTATCATCAAAAAGAATACAGGACAGATTTCAAGATCTGTCTTCTTTAGTAACAGGAATAGAACTTTCATATAAGTCCTAACCCTGTAATTCCAGTGAATGGAACTGGTACCTTCCAATGGTCTGTAGTTATGTTGCACTGAGTATACTGAAAGGTCCGCACACATTTTCTTATCCCAAGGGGCCAAATGGGATGAGATGAAATAGGAATTTTAGGAAGGAATCCCTAGCCAGGTCAAGGCTTAGACTTCGGAGATGGTTTTAGTGTGCCCAGGTAGGCCACATGCCTTTCCTTCTGTGATCTAATTTAATTTACTTTTCTAAATTTACCGATTTACTTTAATTCTCAGTGACCACTGAGGTAGCAAGAGATGAACCAGATACGAAAATGGACTTGGACCTTCACCTTCAATGGAATAGCCCAGCTGGGAACTTCAGGCTGGTGCCCTTCCCACTGTGCTGCCAGGGCTTAAGGCCCAGAATAGGTCTCTCGTTTCCCCTGTGCTTTGCTTGGCCAGTTGCAGCACAGTGTCTTGCGTGGACTCGAGCCTGCATTCAGCCCTATTTCACCATGTACTAGTTAACTTAAGCTCTGTGCCTTTGTTTCTCCATCTGTAAAATGGAGAGAACGATAGTTGCTGTAAGAATTAATATTATAAAACTCCTGGTAAATACCATATAGGTGTTTGCTAAATAGGCAAATTTTATTGGACTGCTAGTCCTCCTACCATGCACAGTACTTAAAGGAAAGCAGATAATATCTGGCTGGCTGGACCGTCGAGGTTTAGCCTATAATCCCAGCACTTTGGGAGGCCAGGGCAAGTGGATTGCCTGAACCTGCGGGTTCCAAACCAGCCCAGGCAACTTGGCGAGACCTCATCTCTACAATAAATCAAAAATTAGCTGGGCATGGTAGCACGTGCCTGTAGCTCCAGCTACTTGGAAAATTGAGTTGGAAGGATTGCTGGAGTTCAGCAGGTGGATGCTGGGGTGCTGCAGTGGCCATGAGCGTTCCACTGTACTCCAGCCTGGGCAATGGAGTGAGACTCCAACTCAAAAAAAAAAAAACAAAAAAAAAACTTTGGGCTTTACCAGAAGGGACCGTGCGGATTTTTTAAAATTTCATTTTAATTTGTTAAGATGGGGTCTTGCTCTGTTGCCCAGGTTGGAGTACAGTGGCGTAATTATAGTTTACTGTAACCTTGAGCTCCTGGGCTCAAGCAATCTTCCCACCTCAGCCATCAGAGTAGCTGGGACTACAGGCAGGAGCTGCCACGCCCAGCTAATTTTTTATTTTTTGTAAAGACAAGGTTTTGCTATGTTGCTCAGGATGATTTCAAACTCCTGGCTTCAAGTGCTTCTCCTGCCTCAGCCTCCTAAAGTGCTGGGATCACAGGCATGTGCCACCTTGCCAAACTGGGACCATGTGGATTAAAGTGGAGCTCTATGAAACAGAGATGAGTGTAGAGACAAGAGTTTCCCTTCTTATATGGAAGTTTTGGCCAGATGGGTGATACACTTTAACTAAAATGTCTCTTGCCAGTCAACCCTCCAATGGGTGTTCGTAAGCAAAATCCAAGTGCTTATAAGACTTAAACCCAGATATTCTTGAGTAGCTAATAGAGCTTTGGTAAGGGCGAAAAATTCCAAGAGTTGGATTAGGATAATCAGATGAGGAATGGTAAAAATAATCTATTTTGTCTTAGTTATAAAGTGAGGGGAATGAGCTAGATGACTTCAAATGCACATGATTTTTATAATCATTAAACTTCTTGGTTTAGTCAGCTTACTCAGACCTGGAATGTAGATGCTAATGGGCTTAGATCAAAAATGGAATGATGTAACAGATGAAAATCCTCTGGTGTCATTTGCCTGATTAAAATTCCAAAGGCTGCCTATCTGACTCACACAAGCAACCGTGAGATTGCAGAGACCTTTGGTGATGGTTTGTGTCCTTTTGTCCACTGGCCATTGTAACTCTTATCCCTATGTTGAATAAATCAATAACAGTTGGTGCATACTGCACTGCAGAGGTTACTTTTTAAATAGAGGAATTAGGGCCATTGCCTTGCTAGACTCTGGTGTGGCCATGTGCTCTTTGAGCTATGGCTATGGCCATGCTTCCTGGCTTTAGCCCCCTCCCCCACTTTTTGGGGAAGTGAATCTTCTCCCTTCTCGTTCTCTCTCTAATTTACTTTTAAATAAACTATATTTTTTTAATCTAAAAAAATAAAAATAAGCCGGGCTCGGTGGCTCAGCCTGTAATCCCGCGCCTTTGGGAGGCTGAGGTGAGTGGATTGCCTGAGCCCGCGGGTTCGAGACCCACCTGGGCAACTTGGCGAGACCTCATCTCTACAATAAATAATAAAAAAATAATCAGCCGGGCGTGGTAGCGCGCGCCTGTAATTCCGGCTACTCGGAAGGCTGAGGCGGAAGCATCGCCAGAGCCCAGCAGGTCAAGGCTGCGGTGGCCGAGAGCGGCCACTGCACTCCAGTCTGGGTGACAGAGTGAGACTCCAACTCAAAAAAAAAATAAAAATAAACATAAAAATAAAAATAAATGGGTTAATTAATAGCTGGACATGGTGGCACAAGCCTGTAGTCCTAGATTCCTGGGAGGTTAAAGGGGGAGAATCACTTGAGCCCAGAAGTTCGAGTCCAGCCTGGGCAATGTAGTGGAACCCTGTCTCTAAAACAAATAAGATAAATAACCAGGCTCGGTGGCTCAGCCTGTAATCCCGTGCCTTTGGGAGGCTGAGGTGAGTGAATTGCCTGAGCCCGCGGGTTTGAGACCCGCCTGGGCAATTTGGCGAGACCTCATCTCTACAATAAATCAAAAAATTAGCTGGGCGTGGTAGCGCGCCTGTAGTTCCAGCTACTTGGAAGGCTGAGGCGGAAGGATCGCCGGAGCCCAATAGGTCAAGGCAGCGGTGGCCGGGAGC
>CAUYQG010216979.1:0-18910 GCA_963574415.1 Tarsius wallacei | reverse complement strand
TGAGTTTGTAGTTTGAGACCAGTCATTCTGGGGCTCTTCATTGTTTGCATTCTGAACTCAGTTTTTTCAGTGTCTGATCTCCCAGGGATCTGTGAGAGACCCGTATTCTTCTTTTGGTTTTTCTTCATTTGTGTAGATTTTTCTATCCCCCTTTCCCTCCCCTTCTTTAATTCTGTTTTTCAGGGAAGGTGGGGTTGCTTTTACTTCTTTTTGGTCAATCGCCTGTTCTTCCTTATGAGGGTCTTCTGGTTTTTTTCACTTTTGAGGCTGGATTGTGGGTTGGGGGCTGTACTTTTTGCAGTTTTGAGGTTTAATTGGGGGGGAAGCTGTGATTCAGAATCTATCTGCAGATCACAGTATCCACCAACAGATGTATGGGCACACTAGAACCCACTTCCCACTGCCTTACAATCTGTCCATATAGTGGGGTTTAGTTTTGCTCCCTGGAACTAAAGAGGGTAAGAAAAAGGAAAATAATGGAAAAAGGGGGGGTCAAGAGGAAGTTGGAGAGAGAGAAGAGTAAGAGGGAAAACAGACATACATACTAACTAATGAAGGAAAGAGACACAAGGCCAGAAAAGAGTAAAAAACAAACAAACAAAATTCCCTAAAGCTTACTGATAATCACACAAAGACAGTCCAACAAAATTATGCCTTTTAATGTGTTTTTCCCCAACACAAACAGGTAGTCTAAATCAAAAAGCAGACAAAAGTGAACAAAACAAATAGTCAAAACAATAAAATCAAAAATCAAAATAAGAAACCAAACTAACTCTGGAGTCTTTCCTGAATGTCTAAAGTGTCTGCAGCTCTGATCTCTAACCCCTCCCATTCGCTCTCATTATAGGCAGATTGGGTCAGTTCCCTTGGTTTGCTGCCTTGCCGCCTGAGGACTGAGTTGTTTGTGTCTGATTCAGCATAGGGGAGGGGCTTTTGTCTCCTGTTTTGGCAGGTTACCTTAGAAATAAGGTGGAGGCTGCTCGTAGATGGGCGGGGCAATGCGAATCTCTGCCTGGAAAATGGTTGCAGTGGGTGACTCCTCTTTCACAGATCCTTTCTCTCGACTCATCCCTTCTCTCCACCTGTCCGGGTCCATATATGATCCACTATGACGGGCGATGGTGTGTGTCTGGTGTCAGGAACTTGCAACCAGTGATACTGCTGGGCAACACACCTGGTATGCCACCAGCAGCCTGGGGTGGAGGAGGGAGCTGGGAATTTCCACACTGGAGCTGAGAGCTGCAGTGTCAGCAGCTGGCAGCAAATAGCAGCAGTCCCCTGCGGAGGCCCATAGTGCGACGGAGGCTGTTTGCTCCGTGGGACTGGCTATAGCAGCCAACCTCCATGTCGGTGGCAGCTGTGGGGGCAGGGGGCACGTGGGACTGCCCCCAGGAGTCACCCTTAGTGGAGATCATCACAGTTCAGCTTGTCCCATCACCATCTTATTCATCTCAAATTCCACGTTTATTAACAAAAACTTTTATTTTACAATTAATCAATGATGTGTGGGGAGATACTCTGAGTATATTAAAATATTCTATTGCTCATTCGAATTTTACAAGCTAGTTTTAGAAAAAAATGAAGATTTTTGACTAAATCAACTATTACTATGATGGTTTTAAGCGGCAACTTTCTGATTATATCATTTCTTTATAGTTTTAAAATAATTTATTTATTTATTACTGAGTTTGTAGGGTATATGTGAGGATTTACTACATAAGTAGGCTGCATGTAGGTGAAGTTTGATTTTACTACTAGCAAAATATCTGCTAGGTTTCTTTAAAGTCTGTTAGTCTAATTGTGTCATTAAAGGTGGCTCACACTCCCTCTGGTAGTGGACCAGACACACTTTGTGATGTCACATGTCTCCCATCCCCCTCCTTCACTCCCCTAGCAGTGCCCAGTGACTGCCAATTCCATTATTGTGCTAATGTGACTAGTGTTTCAGTCTCACTCAGTGAAATCATATAGAAAGTAAAAGTGGAGTAGGCCAATTTCAAAAAAAGCCTATTCTGAAATAATGGAAATAAAGAACTCCATCCTTGAAATAAATAACAAACTAACAAGCAGAGGAAGCAGAATCAACCAAGCAGAAGAAAGAACCTCAGAGCTTGAAGACCAAA
This sequence comes from Tarsius wallacei, assembly GCA_963574415.1. Lineage (NCBI taxonomy): Eukaryota > Metazoa > Chordata > Mammalia > Primates > Tarsiidae > Tarsius > Tarsius wallacei. Next base: position 16,787 of record CAUYQG010216979.1, on the reverse strand, counting down.
AAATGTAATTAATCAAATCTATTAAAAACATAGAAAAAATCACAGTAGGAAGTAACAAAGCTTCTAAGAGATATGGGACTATGTCACAAAGCCAAATCTATGCCTGGTTGGTATTCCTGAAGAAGAAAGTGTAACCGAGAACACCACAGAACAAGCATTTCATGAGGTAGTCCAATAAAACTTTCTTCATCTCACCAGAGATATGACCATTCTAGCATAAGAAATTCGGAGAAACTCCACAAGATATTACCTAAGAAGACCAACCACTAGACACATAGTAATTCACATTCACAAAGTAACAATGAAAGAAAAAAATCCTAAAGTCAACGAGAGAGAAAGGTCAGATTACCTACCAAGGAAGAGCCATTAGAATCACTCCAGATTTATCTGCAGAAACACTACAAGCCAGAAGAGACTGGAGTCTAATTTTTAATATTGTTAAAGACAAGCAATTCCAACCAAAAATTTTCTACCCTGTCAGACTAAACTTCATCAGTGATGGAGAATTAAATTATTCACAAACATCCTATCTTTAAGAATATATGCTACCTCCAGAGCAGCCCTTTAGGAGACACTTAAGAAAGTCTTGAACACAGTGGGGGAGAAAAGGATAGTCATGCCCATCACAAAAGTGCAGGCAAACAGAGTTTACAGAACACTCACAAAAAGAAACACACACATATATATAAATACAAAAGTTAAAAGAAAACAAAGCAACTTCAAAGTTGAAGGATGGAAAATGATATTTCAGGCAAACAGAAAACAGAAGAAGGCAGGTACAGCTATTCTGATATCAGACAATGCTTCAAGTCATCAAATTTAAGAAGGCCACAGAAGTCACTACATAATGACAAAAGACTCAATCTGCCAGTGAGGAATATCCATCATAAACATAAATGCACTGAACACAGGAGCACCAGGTTTTATAAAACAACTACTAAGAAAACCAAGAGAGGACACTGACTCATAGACATAGCTGGACACCTAAATATCTCACTAACAGCTTTATATTGATCATCAAGGCAAAAAATAATCATAATTTTTTTAAAAAGAGATCCAGAAATCCAACTCAATGCTTAACCAACAGAATTTAATAAATATCTACAGAATATTTCACACAACAATTGCAGAATATACATTCCATTCATCAGCACATGAAACACGCTCCAAGATTGATTACATTCTCAGGCATAAATTCATCATAAACAAATTCCAAAAGATCAAAATAATACCATACATCTTCTCAGATCACAATGGAATGAAAATAAATATCACCACCAAAAAGATGCCCCCAAAAGACACAAAGACATGGACACTAATCAATATGCTGCTGAACAATTTTGGGCTCGATACAAAAATCAAGACTGTTGAATCATAGATGAATTCTACAAGACATACAAGGAGGAGTTGAAATCAAACTTATCAAAAGTATTCCAGGCAATTGAGAAAGATGACATTCTCTGAAAATCATTTTATGAAGCTAATATCATACTGATACCAAAAACTCACAACAAGGAAACAGAATTACAGGCTAATCTCCTTGATAGACATAGACACAAAAGTTCTAAGGAAGATTCTAACCAATCTGATCCAACAAAACATCTTAAGGGTCATCCACCATGACCAGGTGAGCTTCTATCCCAGGATGCAGGACTGGTTCAACATTTGCCAGACTGTAAATGAAATTTCATACATTAACAGGCATAAAAACAAGAACCACATGATGTCATTAGATGCAGAAAAAACATTTGACAAAATCCAGCATTCCTTCTTAATAAAAACCCCTGAACACCTAGGTATAGAAAGAAGATTCCTCAAAACAGTAAGAGTTATCTATGATAAGCCCACAACCAATATTTTGCTCAATGGGAAGAAGTTGGAAGCATTTCCCATAACAAAGCAAACAAGACAAGGATGCCCACTCTCACCCCTCTCTTCAACATAGTGGTAGAAGTCCTAGCCAGAGCAATAGGGCATCAGTAGGAAATCAGGTGTACCAAAGTAGGAAAAGAAGAAGTTAAGCTGTCCCTCTTTGCAGACGATAAGATTCTAAACCTTGAAAACCAAAAGGAGTCCATCAAAAACCTCCTCACACTAATAAACAACTTTGGTAAAGTTTCTAGACACAAAATTAATGTGAAAAAACCAGTTGCATTTCTATACACCAGCAACGAGCAGACAGAGAGACAAATTAAAAAGAACAATCCCATTAACAATAGCAACAGCAACAACAAAATGAAATACCTTGGCATCCACCTAACCAGAGAAGTGAAAAGTCTTTGCAACAGGAAGTCAAAACACTATTCAATAAAATAAAAAAATGACACAAACAAATGGAAAAATATTCCATACTCGTGGACTGGAAGAATCAATCTTGTTAAGATGTCCATCTTACCCAAGGCAATCTACTGATTCAATACAATACTCAACAAATTGCCAACATTATTTTTCTCAGACCTGGAAAAGACAATACAGAAATTCATATGGAAACAGAAAACAGCACAAATAGTCAAAACAATCCTCAGCAAAAGGAACAAGACATGAGATATCACATTTCCAGACTTTAACTTTTAATTACAAGTCTACAGTAACTAAAACAGCCTAGTATTGCTACAAGAATAGTCACATAGGCCAATGGAATGAGACAGATATTCCAGAAACAAAAACATAGTCTCTCAACCAACTCATATTTGACAAAGGCACTAATAAAAACCACTGGGAAGAGGAGACCGTATTTAGCAAGTGGTGCTGGGAAAACTGGCTGACCATATGCAGAAGAATGAAACTGGATCCCTACCTATTACCATATACAAACTCAAACCTAGATTGATCAAAGACCTAAGTGTAAATCTTCAAACTATAAGAATACTAGAAGAAAAAAATAGGAAACATCCTTATGCACATCCAAGTAGGCAATTCTTGACCAAGTTTCCAAAAGTGAATACCATAAAAACTAAGACAGACAAGTGGAACCTCATCAAACTGAAAAGTTTAGTACAGCAAAATAAACCATTAGGAGCATTAAAAAGACAACCCACAGAATGGGAGAAAATATCTGCAAATTATGCATCTGACAAAGGTCTAACATTCAGGATCTACAAGGAACTCAGCAAAATGAAAGGAAAAACAAACAAAAATCCCCATTAAAAAGTGGGCAAAGACATGAACAGACATTTTGCAAGAGAACATACAAACAGCCGACAGACACATGAAAAAATACTAAGCCTCACTAAACATCAGAAAAATGCAAACCAAAACCAAGGTGAGATACCACCTAAGAACAGCAAGGATGGCCATCAGTAATAAATCAAAAGCAACAGATGCTGGTGAGGGTGCAGAAAAAAGGAAACACTTCTACACTGTTGGTGCATTCCCACCAACAGTGTAGAAGTGTTCCCTTTTCACCGCATCCACATTGGCATCTGTTGTTTTTTGATTTACTAATGATAGCCATCCTTACTGGAGTTAGGTGGTATCTCACCTTGGTTTTGATTTGCATTTCTCTGATGATTAGTGAAGTTGAGCACTTTTTAAAATGTACCTGCTGGCCACTTGTATTTTCTCTTTTGAAAAGTCTCTACTCATGCCCTTTGCCCGCTTTTTAATAGGGTTATTTGTTTGTTTTTCCCTTCCGGTCATTTAAGCTCCTTGTAGATCCTGGATGTCAAGCCTTTGTTAACTATATAATTTGCAAATATATTTTTCCCATTCTGTGGATTGTCTTCCCACTCTCTTGATGGTGTATTTTGTTGTATAAAAGCTTTTCAGTTTGGTAAGTCCCACTTTTCTATTTTAGCTTTTATGGCATTCATTTTGAGGGATATGATCAAAAATTTGCCTATTGCAACGTGCCTAAGAGTATTTCCTACATTTATTCTATGATTCTTACAGTTTGTGGTTTTATGTTTAAGTCTTTGATCCATTTAAAGTTGATTTTAGTATATGGTTATACGTAAGGATTTTGTCTCATTTTTCTGCATGTGTTCAGCCAGTTTTCCAGCACCATAAACCAACAGCCAACATTTTGCTCAATGGGCAAAACTGGAAGCATTCCCCCTTAGAACGGGAACTAGACAAGGTTGCCCACAATCATGCCTCCTGTTCAACATAGTATTGGAAGTCCTAGCTAGAACAATCTGGCAAGAGAAGGAAATCAGGGATACACAAATAAGAAAAGAGGAATTCAAACTATCCCTCTCTGCAAATGACATTATTCTATATCTTGAAAAGCTTAGTGAGTCTATAGACTTTAATAATAGGCTTTAGTAAAGTCTTGGAGTACAAAACCAATGTGTAAAAGACAGTTGTATTTCTGCACACTGACAACAAGCAACAGCCACAAGCACACATACACAAACACACTATGAAATACCTTGGCATCACTTAATGAGAGAAGTGAAAGACTTTTACAATGAGAACTACAAAACACTGCTCAAAGAAATCAAGGATGATACAAACAAATTGAAAACCATCTCATGCTTATGGATTGGAAGACTTAATATTGTCAAGACATCCAAGGGAATCTACAGATTCAAAGCAATATCTATCACGTTACCATCATTATTTTTCTCAGCTCTGGAGATGACAATACAGAAATTTATATGGAAACAAAAAAGAGCACGAATAGCCAAAACAATACTCAGCAAAAGGAACAAAGCAGGAAGTATCACACTTTCCAGACATTAAACTTTACTACAAAACTGCAGTAACACAAACAGCCTGGTAGTGGTACAAGAATAGGAACATAGACTGATAGAACAGGACAGAAATTACGGAAGCAAAATCTCAATCTCTCAACCAACTCATCTTCAACAAAGCCACCAATAACAACCACTAGGAAAAGGAAATGTATAAAGAGCCAAGATCTTTAAAAAATTTGTCTTTTACAAATGCAGACGTACAAAAATATTTCTCTTCACCTTTTGCTTTTTAGAAAATGGGTTCAATAATTTATGGTGTATGAATACAATGAATTACTATGAAGCAACTGAAAACAATAATGTAGACATATGTGTGTTGCTAGAGGCAGAGGTCCATGATATATTGCTATTTAAGTAGAAATGTCAAGTTCCAAAAGAATATATTTAATGTAATATTTTAATTATTAATTAAAAAGGTATCATTCAGAGCTGCAGGTTAATGTTTAAGATTTTCCTTTCATTTTTTAGCTTTGTACTATTGAAAATTTTCTCAGGGCAAATGTTTCACTATTTAAAAATGATATAGCATGAGGAAACAAAATAGAGTCAAACATTCTGCCACTAACGATAAACTGATATATTTTATGGTAACAGGTTGAAACCATGTAATCAGTGAATGATTCTCTTTATTGCAGACTGACTATAAAGAGAACAATATGCAATGTTTGCAAGAGCGTTACAAGAAAATAACACAATATACTCTCTGAAAAATCACATAGATTTTTTTAAATCACTGTTTGCAACGTTGACAGACCTTATTCTATTGTTTTTTAAATTTTTCTACATTTTGTAGTGAAACGCTGAAACAGCATAATTGCTGCATGAAAAATTTCAATACTCTGTGAATATAAAGAAAGAACTCCAGCCGCTGCCTCAAGCAGGAGTCAGTGAGAAGTGTCATGGCATAAGGCTTTATATGCTAAACCAATAAATAAATAACCCACCATTCAATATATGGATTTGAAAATCAAGATATTTCAGATACAGTACTAAAGTTTATAAGGTTGATTTTTCCTAGATTTTCTTATTGAAAATCAAAATATTTCAAGAATAGATTAGTCATTCATATTTGCAAAGGAACAACCCAAGGGCTTTAAAATAATCAAGTCTGTTATTTCTAATGTAGTTTACCTCCAGGAGAGAAGGAACCATGTCATTACTATGCTGTATCTCCTACTGTGCCTAGCCTAATGAGCAACTGCTTAAAAATAATTTACTGATGACTTATAACCACCTGTAGACCTGTAGATCTTCTCATTTAATTTTTTAATCTCTCTAATTCAGTCTCATAATAAGCAAGCTAGAGAAAGCAGATATGTAATACAATGTATTAGGTAGATTTTCTCTGATTTTTATATAAAAAACATTTAAAATAATGTAGTATATTGTGCATATCAGCATTGATAGCTTTATATTTAAAATATTCATGGCTGGGCTAGGTGACTCAGCCTGTAATCCCAGCACTTTGGGAGGCCGAGGCAAGTGGCTTGCCTGAGCCCGCGGGTACGAGACCAGCCCAGGTAAATTGGCGAGCCCTCGTCTCTACAATATATATATAAAAAGAATTAGTTGGGTATGGTAGCGTGCGCGCCTATAGTTTCGGCTACTTGGAAGGCTGAGGCGGAAGGATCGCCAGAGCCCAACAGGTCAACGCTGGAGTGGCCATAGTGTGCCACTGCACTACAGCCTGGGCAACAGAGTGGGACTTCAACTCAAAAATAAATAAATAAATAAACTATTCATTATAAAAATAACACTATTGTAGCAAATAGGAAAAAAAAAAGACTCAATAGTAATTGTATCTTTTAAACAATCAACTTTGTTAGACTTTACTGAATAACGGAATAAATCCTGAATTTGCAGGCTGTAATAATATATAGATATGTTTTATTAGTTGATTAATTTGGAATTTGGAAAGATTGAAGCTCATGGATATGAAGAAACAATGGTTTAAAAAGTCATATTACTAATATGTGGACAATGAGAACATAAGTGATACCAAAATATCTTTCAATTCCAACATTCTGGGTGATTGTGAAAGTTTGGGTCCCATGAGAAGTAGATGGCAAAATGGGACTAGGAATGCAGGAGATATTGTCTGAAATGGTTGTGAAACATTTAAAAAGGAGCAGAAGTATGAAGGAAGAACTTTCAGACTTTAATGAAGCCCCAACACCTGTAAAAGCAGAGAATGACTGAATAATTGGGTAGGAAGGTCTCAAACCACAATAAAATTCTGAAAAATATTGGCCAAGTCAGTGGGGACTCCCAAAGAAATGTTGTTCATTAAAAGACAGTAATTATGCCACCTGCACATATGCCACTGAATTTGATATTATTCTTAATCTGTTATTGAAGTCAAGTCACAAACTTTCAGAGAATTGGGTTCATATTCTGTCTTTAAAGGCAGTAGCAACTATTTAGTAACCACTTTATCTTACATTATGATGATTTTTTTTTACAGTTTATAAACCACTTATATATACATCTTCTGGTTTTAGCCTTATGATAAAAACAGTCTAGACTTGGGAAGAATTGTTATCAATCTTTGACCTAGGTCAAAGAGACATTCACAATTCAGGCTTTCTAGCTTCAGGTATATTTTTCCAAAGCCTGGTAAGATGATAACATCTCCAGGTATAATGAACAATTTGAAAAGGTTGGGAGCAACAGTAGACAAACTTTTTACCAGTGTGGATTCCTGGAATTTAAGTATGGACACGCATGAAAATTCAGGTGACATTACAGCATCTTATTTTCAGCTCTGTTCTCAGGAGCAAACAAATGCCATATAGAATGTGAAAGCTATGGTATAGCAAAAACAGTACCCTAATTCTTGGGGTGTAAAGGATAAGATTTGCAGCTTGTTGGGTAGTAAACTTTTTTATCAATCAACTGATAAAGGAGTGTGCTATATTCCACCTAGATTATTGTATTAATAGAATTAACATATTTATAATTTATACCTTATATTTCCAGTAAAAGGATTTAAAATACCTAGACCTTCTAATTTACTATATTTCAAAAAAGAAAATAAACAAAAATATCTCAAATACTGGAAATTATAAACCTGGTACCAGAAAAGGTATTACCTGAATATAGAATGGTGTTCCAAGATATTATAATTAAAGGTGCCATCATATTAATTAATGTTTGTGCCTTAACAAGTATATATATCCAGATTACCAAAGTTAATAAATGTATTTTAATCATTGATGATAATTTTATAAATTCTTCTGAGAGTAAACTGTAGTTACTTCAGAAAATTTCCTGTAGCATTAGAGGTTTATCATCTCAGCTGGGCTCGGTGGCTCAGCCTGTAATCCCATGCTTTGGGAAGCCGAGGTGAGTGAATTGCCTGAGCCCGTGAGTTCGAGACCCACCTAGGCAACTTGGCGAGACTTCAACTCTACAATAAATCAAAAAATTAGCTGGGCGTGGTAGCACGCACCTGTAGTTCCAGCTACTTGGAAGGCTGAGGAGGAAGGATCGCTGGTGCGCAGCTCGTCGAGGCTGTGGTGGCTGGGAGCATGCCACTGCACTCCAGTCTGGGCGACAGAGTGGGACTCCAACTCAAATAAATAAATAAATAAAAAGGTTTATCATCTCACTATTAATTAATGTTCTTTGCTTTTCACAAACCATCTGTGTAGAGGAGTCATAGGATAATGAATTTATAAAACAATAGGTGAGGAGAGATCACTACAGATGATTAGTTGCCAAAAATATCATGATATCCTTGACACAATATTGGGCTTCATCTTAGTAACTGCAGGTACAATACTTTAGTTATATTAGTAACTTGACACAGGAAATTTTCTTTAGAAGAAATCAAATACTTATGTTCTAAATTCTAATTGAACAGTATTGGTTATTTTTAGCATATTAAAATTTATGATCTATAAGCAATCTCTCAGCTTCTTATAGGAAACTTAGATTGCACAATTCACAACTAGTTTAATTCATCACTTCATCTTTTTTCCTTTGTGTTTACCAATTTTTCCTGCCACAACATAATTAATAATATTAGTAAAATGTATTTAATTACAAATATTTTAACTTCTTGGTTTTCCAGATTTATTTATCCCACATGCATTTATTGGGCTCTTGATTATACCAAACGTGGTATTCAATTTAGAGCAAATTAGGACATGAGTTATTCTGTAAGACATTTACCATACCAAGAAAGATATAAAAATAAAACTCTAATACATAGTGTAAAGTAATAGGAGCCCCAAGTGAGTTACAGAAATGATGCATTAATTAAACTAGCAGAAGAATGCTGGTTTGAATAGAAATCATGTTTAGAGAAGTTTTCATGCAGAAACAGGCACTGGAATTGAAGAATACAAAGAATAATGACATGGGATTTGACTGAAAGGAGTGAAAGGGCACTCCAGTTAGAAGGAAGAGCAGGAATGCAGGAATAAGAGCTTTTATTTCCATCACTTCAGACATTTATCATTTCTTTGTGGTGAGAACAATCCAAATACTTAGTTCTAGCAATTTTGAAGAACGTACATTATGAGTAAATTATTAACTCTAGTCAATCTATTGTGCAACGGAACTCTACATTTTTCCCTTTAACTATAACTTTGTACCCATTGACCAACCTTTCCTCATCCTCCTATGTTACCTACTGTTCCAAGACTCTAGAAACCATTATTCTATTCTCTATTTCTTTGAGACCAACGTTTTTAGATTTCATGTATAAGTGAGTTCATGCAGTCTCTGTCTTTCTGTTCCTGTTCACTTATCATAATGTCTTCTAGTCTTATCTATTTCACTGAAAATGACAGGTTTTCATTTTTTTTACAATAATTACTCTAATTTGATTGTTACACGTTGTATATGTATCTAAACAAACACTGTACCGCACAAGTATATGCACTTGTGTCAATTAAAAATAATAAATAAAATTTAAACAAAACAAAAGCATTGACATAGTTGGGAAATACCTAGCATCAAAGTGTGATCTTATGTGTGTGAAGGGGAAATTGAGGAAAATCAGCAGGGAAGGGGGAGCTGGGAGAAAAATGAGTCATTTCCATCCAAGCTCTGATAGCATGTCCTACACCAAGAGATCATTTTAATTTGTGAGTGCAGAGGTATTTTCTCACTGAACTATGAACCCCTGAAGGATAGAAACTGTGAGTTGCAATTACTTTTAAAACCTAGCATTTGATTGAGTGCCTAGCACATAATCATAGTTAATAAATCTGTGATGAATGAATAAATGAATAAAAATATTTAATTTGAGGGGATAGACTTTGATACCAGGCTCAAGACTTTGTACTTTATTATTACAGCTACTTACTTTCCCCATATGAGTCAGGTCAATAATGAATAAAGATCATTCAAATAATATTTATTTTTAAAATGAATCTTCTATAATTATCTGCACTTCCAATTGTAACTCAAAGAAAAATGATACTCTTTAATTCTAAGTTTTTAATAATGTATATTGAATTGCTAGCAAGAACTGAATTCAATAATTTTTAAGTCAGGAAAGTGCATTTAAGAATAAAAGTAGCAAAACTTTCTATTTTTTACTTTTTACTTAAAAAAATTTACTTTTAAGAAAATTACAGCCATGGTTACCATTTTATTTAAATGCAATATTATTTTTTCTACTCTTATTTTATTATATGGGATAAAACAATATCTTCCATTGTTTTAGTCCTCTGAGAAAACTACATTAACTACTTTTATAAAGTTCTTAATGCTTCATTTTCTGTTCCTTAATCTATAAATCATTACCTTAAGATCTTTAGCATATTTTCATATGCTTCCAAAGAAGTAGTAAATGGTACTATATTATAATTTAATATAAATCTAATTTGAACTATAACTCAATAACAAATATTGTATTATCCTAAGGAGCTAGTATAAGTGCCCCTCCTCAAAAACAAAACAAAACAAAAACCCACTATTTACCAAATGTATTATGTTTTCATTTCCCCCTGGCTCTTAGAAAGTTCATAAATAAATCTGATGCCCTAATCACACTAACATTTCCTTCTGTTCATTCAGATTTTCCTTTAAATAACTTTTTAAAACCCTCATTCTTTTTTTCAAAGTTTGAGAAAGAAGGGCTATTTCTGAAAGAAACACTACAAAAGTGCCTATTCTGTTTCATATTTAGAAAAGAGAACAAAAACTTCAAGTGTTCACAATGTTTAGAAATGTTTGCTTTTTAATTAATTTATTGTTCAGCCTTAGCATGTTTAATAAAACTTCTCTGCTTATAACAGTATTTCTGTTGAAAGGACTCAGTCTCAAAGACACATTTTCATCTTTTAAGGTGCTTACATTAATAGAGCATAGATAGCAAATATTGGATTTTTTTCTGCCTCTAAATAGACTTAGCTGATTGTTAATGTATATAAAACCGCTGGATTTACCGTCTAAGCACTATTACTTAAATTAAGAACTTCAAGTGGCTCTTGGCTTTTTGTGGATAGTCAATTGAAAGACATAATTAACACAACTATGAAGTACAATTTCTTAAGGGACCATAAAAAGAGTACAAGCCATTTGTATCTAGTAAATCAATTCTTTTAGTTTCAGTCAGAAAGCACAAAGTTGTGCCCAATAATTGCAATAAAGAAGAATAGACATATCAGACGTTACTTTAAAACTGAAATGAGGGAATACGTATTAAGAGTATGATTCATTAGTTACATGAATAGGAAAACTCTTTATGGAGAAAGGAACTCTGAGATCACTGTCAAATAATGAGAAAAAGCCACTTAAATGACAGGAAGGAGGACATTCCAGACACATCAGCAACAATAAGGAAATGCATCATTTGTAGCATTTCTTTATGGAATAAACAGCAACTGGTCTGATCACATCCAAAAGTTTGATTTTCTCAGTAATGTGTATTTCATGCTCCCCCTCCCCCCTCATTTTTAGGACTAACAGAATGTTTCAAGTTGAGATTTCTAGTAGTGAGAATTCCACACAAAGTAAAAGGGCACTTGAATTGAAATTTATGGACGTGAGTTTTAAGTCCTGCTCTGTCCCTAATTGTATGACCATTAGCAGTGCATCTGTCATCTCTCTCTGCTCCTTTATCTAAACTTTATCTGCAACATTCAAGATAGACCAACTAATTTCTAAAGTTCTTCCTAGCAATGAACTTATAAAACAACACTGTGGTCATTTAAATATTGGATAAATATATATCAACATCTTCCTGTAAAGGTCAGACTTAATTTCAGTGTAAAACTTACTCCAGACAGACAAAAATAGAAAAAGACCAGAAATTTCAAAAAGAAAAAAGCATTATACTTATATTGGAAGTATATTACTTAGGAGCATGTGAGCCAAAATGCAAGTGCAAAATTTGTTATGTAAATCATTAAAACCACTTCCAAATGTGTGTAATCACATTTGAAATTAGGCTTCAACACAACATTTAGTCCATAGTAGTGGGGCCACTGACCATTCCTAAGAATAATCTGTCTTCTCTTTGGATAGAAATAACATGAGGGCTCTAGTGTTCTCACTGGTCTCACAGCCCTAAGGATGCAGCCAAGAAATAACACATTGGGCAAGCCTCTTTTATCACAAGTGTACACAAAACATTTTTTCAAGAACTCCAAGTTTCTCCAGAGTCAGCAAAACCCATTCATATGGACTTTCTCTCTTGAAAGTGTTTTCAAATTTTATGCAGAAATCAGAAGTGCAGGCTTTATTTGCCATTTTTTCTGAACAAAAATTTTTCAGTTAGTACAATTTGTTGTCCCTAATTTCTTTAATATCACGTCTAATTTCCTACCAAGTGAACATGAACTTCATTTTACAAGCTCATTTTTAATTAAAATCTCAAGTTTCGTGGCTGAGGGTTTTTTTTATCCATTTTGTCAAATCATGAGTATTATTTATAAATGGAAATCTATCCCAAAAGTTAACATTGTCTATAAATGAGAGTTGATGAGACTATTGAAATTATTGGGAACCCATACTGATGTCTAGATATTTGTTTATTAGCTCCTATTTCAGTTTTCTTCACAAATAATTCACTAATAGATTAAAATGAATTATTTAAAGATTTACTAATGTATTCTGTTCTTAAACTTGTATTTCTTGTTTGCTTGCTTTGCAAAGCTCTCTTAAACACCAGCACAGCATATGATTTAAGATTAAAATTTAAAATTTTCAAGGAAATGCAAATTGATAAATAATATCACCAAACATAACATAATCTATGAACAACTTTTAATGAATGACACTTAAAGCTTCCCTCCGTACTTTGAGGAGCTTTTATACAAATCAGGGAAAGATAGTAGATTTGATGCTTTCATTCTCAGTTCATTTTCATCAGTGTATCTTATTAGTTAGCTTCTTTAGAAGTACAATTAAAGAGTTGTAGTATGTGGTAAAGAGAGCTGGATACTGAAGAGCATACAAGTGGGACTGTGGGCTTCAATAATGACATCGATTACCAAAACTATCTTCTTTTATAGATAACATACAGCCACAAGGACAACAAAATCTGTGTGAAATTTAGGTTGAAGAAAAAGTTTATGATTCAGTTGCCAAATATTGAAGACTACAGAGGACCTAGTGAAAATCTTTGGGGAAGATTGAGCTAAATAAATATTTTCAAAAATAAATAAGTTAAATATAAATAAAATGATAAAAGAAAATGTTGGGCTAATTGAGCAGCAGCAATACATACTTGAGGGAATTTTCATTAAGGCTTTAAAATAAATTTTACATCAAAAGATCCTGTTTGAGTCAAAATTCATTTGCTTATCAAAAAATTCAATAACCTTGTCTTTTTTTAATTTTGAAAATTTATGTGCACATACTAGTTCTACATATTTATGAGATACATGCGATTTTTTATATATGCATACAACATATCTCATACACACACACATACACACACACACACACACACATACACACAACTTCTTTGAGTTGGAAACATTCCAAATCCACTCCTCTAGTTAATTTGAAATATACAATAAATTATTGTTAACTATATTTGCTCTTTTGTGCTATGGAATACTAGGTCTTATTTCTGCCATCTAACTGTACATTTGTACCTATTAATCAACACATTTATATTCCCCCCTCTCCACTACTATTTGGATCCTTCGGTAATTATCATTCCCCTCTCAACCTCTATGTGATCAAATTTTTTTTAGCTTTCACATATGAGTGAGAACATGTATTTTGGTCTTACCGTGCCTGGCTTATTTCACTGAACATAATGTTCTCCAGTTCCACCCATGTTGTAGCAAATGATAGAATTTCATTCTTCTTATGAATAATATTCCATTATGTATATGTACCACATTTTCTTTATCCATTTATCCATTGATGGACATTTATCTTTGTTACTGTGCATAGAGTTGAAGTAAACATTGGAGTGCAGCTATTCCTTTTGTAAATTTATTTCCCATTCTTTGGATATATACCCAGTAGTGGGATTGCTGCATCATATGGTAGTTCTATTTTTAGATTTTTGAGGGTGACCTTCCTACAGTTTTTATGATGGTTGTATGGATTTATATTTCTACCAATGGTGTATGAGTGTTCCCCCTTCTCAGCACCCTCACCAGCATCTGCTATTTTCCTTTTTTAATTAAAAAAAATTTAACTGGGGTGGATTGATATCTTATTGTGATTTTGATTTGCATTTATCTGATTATTAGTAGATGGTAAACATTTTTTTATATACCTGATGTCATTTGTATGTCTTCTTTTGAGAAATGTCTATTAAGAACTTTGGCCCAGTACTGAGTCAGGAAGATGGTGGCTGAGTCAGTTGAACTACATGAGTCCCGGTGTGACTGAGTAAGTGTAAAAAATTTTGTGTACCTGCTGGTGAGCGAGTGGGCATGTGAGTGGTTGACTGAGTGAGTGCTAGGTAGCTAGTGGCCAGGGCTCTCCTGCTGCAGCAGCTGGTGCTGCAGCTGCTGGGCACACCCTAGAGACTCCCAGGACAAAGAAGTCAAGTGTCATTTTATTTTTTTAATCAATAAAACCATTCCTGGGAAGAAAATGCTAGAAGAGACTGACCAAGTGGGAGCTCATGAGCAAGTGGCCAAGGCTCTGGTGCAACAGCTGGTTCTGCAGCTTCTCTGCTTGGTCCCTGGCTCTTCCCAGGTCACAGAAGATGAGCGCCATTTTTTTTAAGCAGACAAAAATTTTCTTTGAAGAAGTGGCGAGGAGAAACTATGCCCCAGGCTTTGCCTCACCACTTCAATGCCTAGCAGGGCACTGGCAGTGGGGGCTGTGAAGGGAGTCCAGAGGTGGAGTCCCACAGAGGAGGATAGGAGAGACACCCTACTGCCATCTTGATGGCAGGGTGGGAAGGTGCTTCAGATTGTTCACTGTGGAGCAGCAGACCCGATCTCTGTGGCTGGTGGATCAACTACTCAGGAATTGATTGTGACCCAGAGGGAATATCCTGAAAGCACAAACTTCAGAGGGACCTGATTAATGCTGAGTCCCAGGCACCCCACCCTGATCCAGCCATGGGACAAAGTGTGTGGTCAGAAAAGGACAAGGAAGGACTCCAAAGAGATCAGTGTTGAGTACGGGGCTGACTCAAATCCCCTCCTCCCTAGCAATCCTCTAAATGTCAGACCCACACAGCTGGGCCATAAATGAGAGGAACAAACCCAGGCAGAGCCTGGACATCAGTCATAAATAGGAGAACTTCATTCCAATATAAGTCTCGCTGAGGTAGCCCCACCAAGTACATACCTGGGGAAGCAACAATCATGCACCTCCCCACTGGAGGAGGTCTCCTTGACCATATGAGAGTTCGGAGGGAAGGACTGCAGCTCTACCCACCTCCACTGCCTCTCCTCCTTCCCTGCTCCAGACACTGAGGAGAGAGTGAAAGAGGTGAATCTGCAGGAGAGACCTGGTTAGAGGAACAATTACAGAGCCTACCACAAGAGGGCAGGTTTTTTTTTTTTTAATTTCTAATTTTTTCTTTAATTTTCAAAAAATTTTTGCCTGTTTGTTAGCTCATCTATTTTTTAAATACTTTTCCTTTGTGCATGAATGTGGTATGTGATGCTTTGATCTGCATCCTCCTCAATTTTTTTTGCTTTTTTTCTTTTCGTTTCTGTTTCTTTCTTCTTTCATTTGTTGCTTTCTGCTTATTTGTGTATGTGAATGATTGAGTGTTCATCTTTCAATTTTGTTGTTGGTTTGTTTTTGCTCTTTTGTTCTTCTGGGTTTTTTATTTTCATTATTTTATAGTTCAAGGTGTGTGTCAATATATGTGTGAAGATTTGATCTGAATTTCTTTTTTTTCCCAGTCTTTCTGCTTTTATTCTCCATTCAATTTGTGCTAGGTGTGTGTGTGTGTGTTCAGTTTTCTTATTTTTTTGCTGTTGCTTGTTTTTTTTTTTTTTTTCACTTTGCTGTTATTCCAGTTTATTCTGGAGTATGTGTGTATGTCTCTGTGTGTATGTGTTTAGTTGTTTTTTGTGTTGCTTTCTGCTTTAAATCATCATATAGAGTGGTGGTGGGGAGGGGGTCTCAGGGAACACATACCACAATAAATGAACATTGTAATTTGCAAGTAGCAAATCATAGCACCCCATCCCCAACTTTATTTGACTTTCAAAAACTGCAAGAGACATCAAAAAATTCCCAACTGCAAGAGACATCAAAAATTCCCATCCACCATCCTATTTCAAAATAGAACAAATCCAGAGCACACATCAGGGAAGAATAAAGGGCTGATCAAACATCGGAGGGGAAAGCCTCTCCCACTGAGTAACAGAACTAAAGAGAAAAACAAGAGATCTGTCACAAGTGAGGAAAAACCAAAGGAATATCACAGGCAATTTCAAGTGTACCAAAGAGAAAACTCCTGAAAAATCAGATGTTGGTGCCCAAACAATGGAAGTCACCAATGACTGACCCCAGAATACGACAGGGATTAGGGAATGGATGGAAAGAGTGAATAGACTCAAGAAAGAAAAGATGCAACACTGAAAGAAATTGTAACAGAGATTTTGGCAATAAAAAAATTTCATCCAGGAAATAAATAGCAAGATGACAAGCATGGAAAGCAGAATTAATCTAGCTGAAGAAAGAAAC
>CAUYQG010216970.1:0-12879 GCA_963574415.1 Tarsius wallacei | reverse complement strand
ACAGAGTGAGACTTAGACTCAAAAAAAGAAAATATACACAAACAGGGGAAAACCAACATCCAGGACTTGCGGAGACGTGGCAGGTGCTACATGGGGTTGCATTTATCATCATCCGGCATCCGGAGGGCGGGTCTTGTCTGGTGGAGGTCTGAAGGCCCCGGGAGGGCGGGTGGCAGTCTATCGGAAGGAAACGGCTCTGCAGGCTTGCTTTTGGGAGGGGCTGGCACGGGAGGGGGTCGGAGTGGAGGTAGGGGGTAGGGAGGACGACTGCAGAGCCCGGCAGGGTCCGGGCCGTGGGGCACACACGGGGGACACGGACGTCTCTGCTGGCTTTGCAGGAACACTTTCTCCGCCCCCAGATGAGCCAACTCACCGTGGGGTGTGGTCTTGCAGCGTGGATGTGGTCTGCGCCGCACTGTGGCCCCTGGTGCCCCAGCGCCCCTGACGTTTGCTCTGCTGGGGCTTTCGGGGTCCCCACCTCCACAGGGCCTGTGGGAAGGTGGCTGCCTATGGCGTCCGGGGGAACAGGGTTCGTGCTGCGGCTGTCTGCCAAGTCACCCCTCCTCCATCTGACCCCCGTGAGCCCTCTGCGGTAAAGGTCCTTTGCTTTCCAGCCCTGCTCCCAGGACGGACCGGTGCCCTGCTCCCCACCCTGCCCCATAGCCCCACCCAGGCCTCCACCCCTGGCCTGAGGAACCCTCCACTCCCTTGTTGAGTGGATATCCAGGGCTTTGGGAGGCAGGGAGGCTCCACATCCTCCCTTCCTGCGGGCAGAGGTGGACGGAACCTCCAGGGGCTGGGTGGGCTGCCCTAGGGAGTTCTTAACGGGGAAGTGGTGGCCCTCAGGCAACACTGGGCTCCGTCTGGAGACATCTGGGTTGTCACACCGCGAGGTGTGCTGAGCGTCTAGTGGGTAGAGGCCAGGACAGCCTCCCACAGCAAAGAGCGACCCAGACCCAAATGTCGGCAGAGCAGAGCCCCATTCCAGGGGAGCCCAGCCTGGGTTTGAGACCAGGCGGGAAGGTCACCTAGTATCCAGGGAGAGAGGAAGGACCCTAGACACCCGCCAAGCTGGACAAGGAGCAGGAAAAGGCTCCCGGCCCGTGGGGGAAGGGGCTGGAGCATGAAAGAGAAACTGAGGCAGAGACCCACTGATCAGAACAAGCACAACACACCCTCGTGGTGTTTTGTATGTATTTTTGGAGTCAGAGTCTCACTGCTGCCCAGCCTGGAAGGCAGGGACACGCTCCCGGCCACCGCAGCCTCGACCTGCTGGGCTCAGGCGATCCTTCCGCCTCAGCCTTCCAAGTAACTGGAACTACAGGTGCACGCCGCCACCACACCCGGCTAATTTTTGTTTTTTTATTTATTGTAGAGACGAGGTCTCACCATGTTGCCCAGGCTGGTATCGAATCCGGGCCTGGCCTCAGGAGGGGGGTGGCCTCAGGGGTCCTGGGCCCTGGCCGCTTTGCACCGACTTTGGCCCCTGTGGGGCTGAGCACACGGACGGGCCCCAGTGATGAAAATTTGTTCCGGGCACCCGGCTCTTGGAATGCCACGGGAGTGAGGAGTGAAACGCAGGCAGGAAGGTTTTGTCACTGGGTCCACAGTGACACTGGATGTGATCCCGCTCTCTCGGAGGTGACGGAGGTCAGCTTCCCCCACCTTGGGCAGACCCCTAAACAAGCGGCCAGATCCCCCCAGTGGACACAGGCTTTGGGGGAACCCAAGGCCAGTCCAGGCAAATGGGCACAGCCTGTGCAAAGGCCCTGAGGAAGCTTCTGCAGAGGGGAGGGGAAGGTTTGTCCTGGGGCGCCTGGGAGCGGGCTCAGCTGAGGAAATGGGGACCACTCTGTGGGTCCCCCCTCAGCACCCTGGGTGCCCCGTCCATGCTCATCCGGCCTGTCCCCTCCATTATCTGGGGAAGGAATTCTACTGGCATCAGGCCACCCACATATGCTTCAAACATAAGACACAGCAAATCTGGCGGTCACGACCCTGGCCACACGGAGGAGGAGGGGCATGAAAGGGGACTTCCCCCCTCTTCCCGCATGTGGCCGGAAACGAGCCCAGGATGGCCGCACTAACGAGCTTGGAGTCCGCCCAGCGCCCTGGCCTCGGCCTCTGAGGGCTCTCCTGGGAGGGAGCCACCCATTCTCACAGTGGAAGCCATGCCCCGCCCCGGGCCTGGGGGCACTCAGAGGGCCCAGGGACCCAGGGGAGGGCCAGGCAGGGGGGACGGGGTTCTCTGCAGGGACGTCCCCTTGCCGGCCGACGCGGTTCTCCTCCCGTGGAGAGGACACCCCAGCGGCTCGCTTGGGGTCGTTTCAGAGCTGGGACGATGGTCGCTTGGCGCATCCAGAAACCCAGCTGAAGTCGGACTTTATAGCACACCCTGCTTGGAGGCTGCGGGAACGGAGGACTTGGAATGTCCCTGCAGAGTCAAGGGCATTCTCTGAGAGTCCTTGAACATGGCCCTGGAGGCTCCGGCTCCCTGGTCTCTGGGTCCTGGACGTGGCTGTCTCTTTCCGTCTCTGAGCTGCCGTGCCCTGCTGGGAAATGTGTGTGCCTGGGCGGATGCCTAGGGTCGGATCAGAAGCAGAAGCTTCCAGGAACTCTATGCATCTCTAAAGCGGTGCATAGCTGGTGCTCGATATTTGTGGGAGGAGAAATGAATACGTGTGCCTTTTTTTTTCTTTTTTGAGTCAGGATCTCACTCTGTTGCCCAGGCTGGAGTGCAGCGGCAAGCTCACAGCCACCGCAGCCTCGACCTTCTGGCCTCCGATGACCCTCCTGCCTCAGCCTCTCAAGTAGCTGGGACTACAGGTGTGCGCTGCCACGCCTGGCTGATTTTTGGGGGGGTCTGGTCTTTTTTTTTTGGAGCGACGCGGTCCCACTGTGTTTCCAGGCAGGTCTTGCACTCCTGGGCTCAAGTGATCCTCTTACCTCGGCCTCCCTAAGTACTGGGATTACGGGCGTGAGCCACTGTGCCCGGCCACGTGCACTTTGAGTAATGATTCGACTCAAGAATAGAATGTGGTTGTTTCTGCCGTTTTTTTTGTTTTTTGTTTTTTTTGAGCTGGAGTCTCACTCTGTCACCCAGACCGGAGTGCAATGGCCGCTCCCGGCCACCGCAGCCTCGACCTGCTGGGCTCCGGTGATCCTTCCGCCTCAGCCTCCCAAGTAGCTGGAACTACAGGCGCGCGCTACCACGCCCGGCTAACTTTTGATTTATGGTAGAGATGAGGTCTCGCCAAGTTGCCCAGGCGGGTCTCGAACCCGCAGGCCAAGGCAATCCACTCACCTCAGCCTCCCAAAGCGCGGGATTACAGGCTGAGCCACCGAGCCCGGCTGTTTCTGCTGTTTTAATGTCATTACTATTTTGAAGGGATCCAGGAATTATGCCAAAGGGGAAAAAAAGAGAAAATTCTGCCACCGTTAATCATCCCAGTCACATCTGTGCTTGAAAGTTAAAAATAATAATAATGATAATAATAATAACAAAAGAGGCAGGACAGAGTCCGAGGTTCGTATTCTGAAGTCCGGATCTCCTGGGAGGCCCGTGGTGGCCTTATGAAACATCCGTCCCACCCCGCTGCTGACTCTCACGTCCGACCAGCTCCACAATAAATTTATTTTTGAAAAGGTAACGGCCACACTCAGCATTCAAAAAACACAGAAAAGCAATTTAATAGCCAAATAAATAAATAAATAAGACAAAGACTATAACCAGTGCCTTGGAGAAGGGGGACCGGGTGGCCTGTCTGCAGCTGAAAATCTCTCCTTAGTCATCAGGGAAGGCCACCTCACATTTCCAAGGAATTCCAGGGTGCGCCATCGCCGGCCAGAAGTCGTCGACAAGTCCGCACAGATCCACGCTTGACAGCAGCCGGTGAAGCACCCGGAAGCTTCCACGTGAGGGAGGTCTGTGTAAATTGGGACAGCACGTTGAAGACAGGCTGGCATCCTCTGGCCATGAGTTGCCACGTGGCCTCTAACCAGCGATTCCCTGGAGCACGCTGTCACAGCGAGGCTGTTCTTTGTGGCTGTTTTTGTGACTGCAACGTCTTGGGAGGGAGGCGAGCGGATACACCCCCGTGGCCTCGTCACAAGGTGTGGGACGCCAACCAGCAAGGACAATCTGTGAATGGCTGGCCCAGCTACGACTTGAATGAATGTCAAGAACAGGGGGTCAGGGTTCAACAGCAACCACAACCATAAAGCAAACCAGGCTGGGTGCGGTGGCTCACACCTGAAATTTCAGTACTTGGGGAGGCCAGGATGGAGGATCTCTTGAGCCTGGCAGTTTGAGACCAGCCCGGGCAACACAGTGAGACTCTCTCTAAAAAAAAGAAAAAGAAAGACAATTTAGCTGGGAGTGGTGGCGAATGCCAGCTCCTGGGGAGGCCAAGGAGGGAGCATCTCTGGAGCCCAGGAGTTTGAGACCAGCCTGGACAACATAGTGAGATCCCCATCTCAATAAAAAAAAAAGTAGCCTGGTGTGGTGGTGCATGCCTGTAATTCCTACACTTTGGGAGGCTGAGGGGGGAAGATCGCTTGACTCAGGAGTTAGAGGCTGCAGTTGAGCTATGATCACGCCACTGCACTCCAGCCTGGGCAGCAGAGCGAGACCCTGTCACAAACAAACTACATGACAGAAGAAAACACATGGTGTATTTCCATTTTACCCCATGCGAATGCAAGGAAACTCGACTGTCCAGGGGCGCACCTATATATGGAGGAATTATGAATGTGTCACTGGCGAGCTGGACATTTAGCGGACAACTTGAGGCCCTCGGAGCTCTCTCTTGCCCGCCTGGCACGGGGACTGGCAGCCTTTGAGAGGGTCCCTGAGTCCCTGATAAGCAGGGAATGTCACATCCCAAGATGGGATGGACACGTACCGTGGAACGGAGTCAACGCATCCCGGGCCTTTTTGTTATTGCCATGTAACCTATCCCACACTGACTTGTGCTGGTTCTTACTGATTCGTAAGAGCTCTTATTCTTGAAAGAAATTAGCCCCGCACCTACGGCACGTGTGGCTTGCATTTCACATCGTTATTTTCTTTAGACATCGTACAAGATCACAAATTTTGTAGAGTCAGATGCATCCATTTTTGTGTCACGGATATTTCTCCAACAGAGGAAGACCTTACCTATGCCAAAATTTTAAGGAAAAAAAATTATTCACTTACAAATTCTTTTATGGCTTTATGGAGAGATAGGTCCAATACCATATCATTCACCCATTTGAAGTATATATTGGCCGGGCACGGTGGCTCAGCCTGTCATCCCAGCACTTTGGGAGGCCGAGGAGAGGGGATTGCCTGAGCCCGGGAGTTCGAGACCAGCCTGGACACCTTGGTAAGACCTCGTCTCTACAATAAATCACACACATACACACACACACACACACACACAACTAGCCGAGAGTGGTGGCATGCGTCTGTGGTTCCGGCTACTTGGAAGGCTGAGGTGGAAGGATCGCTGGAGCCCAGTAGGTCGGGGCTGCAGTGGCTGTGAGCGTGCCCCTGCACTCCAGCCTGGGCAACACAGTGAGACTCCGACTCAAAAAAAAAAAAAGAAGAAGGAGAAGTATATAGTCACTGAGCTGCACAAAGGAATGACAATCTAATTTTAGAGTATTTTCATCACCCCCAAAAGAAACCCCATACTTGTCAGCAGTCATGCTCCATTGTCTCCTCACTTAGGCTTAGCCATCATTTAGGCAATCCACTTTTGGGCTTGCTCTATGGATTTGCCTTTTCTGGACAAAATGGAATCATACGACATGTATGTAGCCCTTTATATGGCTGGATACTATTCCATGTTATCAGTTGAGGGACACCCGTGTGGTTTCTGCTTTGGGGACATCATAACTCGTGCTGCTGGTAACATCCTGTGTGGGTTTTTGGGGGAACATATGCTTTCATTTCTCTTGGGTACCGGAATTGCTAGATCCTTTGGCATTTTGAAGGATCGTCAAACTGTTTTACCAACTGACTGCACCCCCACACCAGCAATGTGTGGTTCCAGTTTGACCACATCCTTGTCAGCAGTTGCTATTGTCTTTTGTACTTTAGCCATCTTAGCAGGTGTGAAATGGTGTCTCATTGGGGCTGTGATTAGCAATTCTCTAAAGATTCAGGATGCTCAACTTCTGTCATGCGCTTATTGGTCATTGGTACGTCTTCTTTGGAGAAACGTCTGTTCAAACACCACTTCTAAACCGGATTATGTGTCTTTTTATTGTTGACGTGTAAGAGATCTTCGTGTATTCTGGAAATGACTCCCTTATTAGAGATTTGATTTAAAATGTCCTCCCCCTCTGCAGGGAGTGTGTTCACTTTCTTGACGGTGCAGATTACAGTCTAAGGTTTCTTATTTTGAGGAAGTCCACTGCATTTATTTTTTTCTTTTGTTGCTTGTTTTTGCTGTTATATCTAAGAAGGCTTTTCCTACCCCAAGGGCGTGAAGATTTAGCCCTCATTTCCTTATGGGAGTTTTGTAATTTCAACCCTTATGGTTAGGCTTTCGATCCATATTTGATTTTAATGTAGGATATAAGGAAAGGGTCCGACATTATTATCTGGCTTGTGGACGGCCAGCTGTTCTGAAGACTTCTTTCTGTCACCGGATGGTGTTGGGCGCCGCAGTCTCACACCTGCGGTCTTTGACCCCCCATGCAGTCATTTAAGAAGGAGCCGTGGGCGTGGGCACTCCACCAAGAGACAGAGTCCTCGGTCTGTACTGGGCTCGTCACCTTGTGTGGGAATATTTTTTCCTGCTGTAGAATCACGTGACCTCCTTTGATCCACTTAGGCTTGTGTGGCATCTGGCACCCGGCCAACCCCACTGCTCTGTGTGTCCCCTGTGGGGAGGGGACGGGTCTTTCTGTCGTAGCCCAAGAAGGGTGTCTGCCCTGCCAGCACCCACCACCGGCCTGATCTTGCGCTCTCACCTCTCCACGGGAGGGAAGGGCTGTCCCCTTCGGCATGTGATTGTGTCTTTCGTGGTGACTTTGATACCAAGATGCTTGCACTTCCTCCTGCTGGTTTCGGCAGAAGAGGCCGCTTATATGACCAACAGTCTTGGTTCTTTGTCAGAAACCAATCAGCTCTAAATCTGAGGCTTGATTTCTGACTGTTTTGTTCCCTTGGTCTGTGTCCCTCTGTAGGCCGCACCAGTCGTGAGGACTGCAGCTCTGTGGCAAGTTTGAAGTTGGGAAGTGCGAGTCCTCCAGTGTTTTCAAGATTGCTTGGGTCATTCTGGGTCAGAATGGATGTTCGGCAATGTCTGCAACGGCGGCAAACCCAGCTCAAATTCCGATAGAGACTGCTTTGAATCTGCAGAACAATTTGAGGATCACACTGCCTGCCATCTTAACCATACTGTCTTCCGATGCATGCATGAAGAATATCTTTTCGTTCATTGAAAACTTTAATTTTTTCATTCTTTTTAAAATTTTTTTGGTTTTTTATTTCTTAAATGTATTTATTCTGAGTCAGGGTCCCGCTCGGTTGCCCAGGTTGGAAGGCAATGGCACAGTCATAACTTACTGCAACCTCGACCTCCAGGGCTCAGGCGGTCCTCCTGTCTCAGTCTCCCAAGGAGCTGGGACTACAGGTACGTGCCACCACACCCGGCTCATTTTTTTTTATTTTTGAAGAGATGGGGTCTGACTGTGTTGCCCAGGCTGGTCTCAAACTCGTGGGCTCAAGCAGTCCTCCCACTTCAGCCTCCCAAAGTGCTGGGATTACGGGCATGAGCCATCGCACCTGGCCTTTTTTATCTCAATGATGTTTGCAGTTTTTATTGTACAGTTGCTACGTTTCTTTGTTAATTTTATTCTTAAGTATTTTGTTCTTTTTGCTACTATTATACATGGGGTTGTTTTCTTTTTTTCAATGACATTTTTTTCTTATCTTTTTTTTAATTGACAAAGTTGTATATATCTATGACGTTTAACATGACGTTTTGAAATAGCACACATTGTGGAATGGCTAAATCAGGCTAATGGACACATGCACCACTTCACATACTGGTATTGTTTCCTTAATATTATTTTAAGATTGCTTGTTAAGAGTGTAAAACCGGGCTCGGTGGCTCAGCCTGTAATCCCGCGCTCTGGGAGACTGAGGTGAGTGGATTGCCTGAGCCCACGGGTTTGAGACCCACCCGGGCAACTTGGTGAGACCTCATCTCTACAATAAATCAAAAACTTAGCCGGGCGTGGTAGCGTGCCCCTGAAGTTCCAGCTACTTGGAAGGCTGAGGCGGAAGGATTGCCGGAGCCCAGCAGGTCGAGGCTGCGGTGGCCGGGAGCGGCCACTGCACTCCAGTATGGGCGACAGAGTGAGACTCCAACTCAAAAAAAAAAAAAGAGTGTAGAAATCCAATTAACTTTTGTACATTAATCTTGTTTCCAGCCACACAGATGAACTCACGTATTCATTTGAAGAGTTTCCTTAGGATTTTCCACATAAAAAATCATGTCATCTCTGCATGGGGGTAGTTTTGCTTCCTCTCCAACCCTGGTGTGTTTTATTTCAGTGTCTTGTTGACTTGCCCTGGCTAGAACCTCTGTAAAATGTTGGCTAGAACCGTGAGGTGGCGATCTCAGGTGAAAGGCATTTGCTGTTTCCTTGTTAAGTATCATGTTAGATGGGAGTTTTTTCCAGATGCCCCCTATCAGGTTGAGGAAGTTTTTGTCTGTTCTTATTTTATTGGGGGTTTTTATCATGGAAGCATGATCAATGGCATCAAATGCTTTTTCTGCATCTATCGATTGGTCTGTAGTGTTTAGTATTATTTTACTTTAGATTTTTGCATTAATATTTTTAAGAGATTGGCCTGCAGTTTTTAAACTTTTTGTACTTTCGTGACTGAATTTGGTATCAGAGTTACACTAGCTTTTCCTAAAGACTTTTGAACCCTTTCCACTTTTTCCATGCCATAAATCAGCTTAAATGGTATTCGAATTCTCTCTTCCTTCAAATTATGATAGAATTCTCATGCGAAATCAGTGTCCTGATGCTGTTTGGGCCCAGAACAGGGGTATTGATTTAGAAACTCCACCATTTTTTTTTGAGTCAGAATCTCACTCTGTCACCCAGGCTGGAGTGCAGTAGCACGCTCATGGCCATCTCAGCCTCCATCTGCTGGATTTAGGTAATCCTTCTGCCTCAGCCTTCCAAGTAGCTGGAACCACAAGTGTGCACAACCACACTCTCCTGGTCTCGAACCCCTGGGCTCAGGCAATCCTCTCGCCTCATCCTCCCAAAGTACTGGGATTACAGGCGTGAGCCACCGCATCTGGCTAGAAACGTCATCATTTTAAAAATGAAAATTGGGCCATTCTTGTTTCTATTTCTTCTGGGGTCAAATTTTATCATTTACATTTTCTTAGGAAATATTGGTCTCACTCAAGCTACAAATGTATTTGCATACAGCAGATCAAAGCATTCTCTTGCAATTCTTTTTTTTTCCCCCCTTTGGTAGAGACAAGGTCTCACTCTGTTGTCCAGACTGGAGTGCAGTGGTGCCATCACAGCTCCTTGCAACCCTGAACTCCTGGGCTCAAGCCATCCTCCCTCCTCAGCCTCCCACGTACTAAGACTGCAGGCATATGCTCTTATGCCTGACTAACAATTTTAAAAAATTTGGAAGTAGAAACAGGGTCTCACTATATTGCCCAGGCTGGTCTCGCACTCCTAGAATTCTTTTCTATTTCTCTGTCTGCTGAAATTTCTCTGTTTGTTTTTTCCTATTCTCTCTCTATGTGTGTGCATATGTAACCTCCCTTTTTTCTTGATGACTTTCGCTAGCTTAACTGCTTTTTCCCTCCAAAGGGACAGCCTGGTGGAACCTACCAGAAACTGCACTGAAGTTTGAGGTTCACTCCTATCCGTCCTCTGTCTTTCCTTCCTTCCCTCAACCTGTGTCAGACCTGCATTGCGGTCTGAAGTTTCTTCCTCTTTCTCCTGTATCCTCTCTCGAAAACCTTTTTTGTGTCAGACTCTGTCTTTGCCTCTGACTCTTGGGAGACCAAGCAAGCTCCTCACACTTCCCGGCTGAGGGTGGGTATGGAGGCGAGAGGACCCATCTGGCTGCTGCAATGGCCCTGGGAGGAAGGGAGGTGGGGGCGGGGGTGTGCACAGTGCAGGACCAGATCTAAGAGCTGTTTTGGGTCGGCAGGGCTTTGGGATCAAATTGCATGGTTTGCATTTTACCATTTATTGCCTTGAGCATTCCTTCCAGAATCACAGGGATCAGACAGAGCCACAAATCTGAACACAGAGTTGAAATGTTTATTCACAGTCTCTCAACTCTGCCTTAAAACCCCGGTCAGATCACAGCAAGATCTTGCACGAGAGAGACAGACGGGCCTCTAAAAGCAGCAAGAGAATGCAATGGAAACAGCCTGGAGGGGCCAGAACCCACAATTTGGCTCTGCTGGTGGAGGCTGGGGACAGCGGTCACTGCGGGGAAGGCCACCGGAGGGTCTGGCCAGCTCCGGTCTGGCCTAACAAGGTGCTTGGACCCAGGGTGCTGACCTGGTCAGACTATTGACCATCCGTCCACCTTTCCTGGTTTAAATTACCAACAGGCCGGGCATGGTGGCTCAGCCTGTCATCCCAGCACTTTGGGAGGCCGAGGTGAGAGGATTGCTTGGACCCGGGAGTTCGAGATCAGCCTGGGCAACTTGGCGAAACCTCGTCTCTACAATACATCCAAAAATATTAAGAATAACAAATTAGCTGGGCGTGGTGGCACACGCCTGTATTTCCAGCTACTTGGAAGGCTGAGGTGGAAGGATTGCCTGAGCCCAGCAGGTTGAGGCTGCGGTGGCTGTGAGCATGCCACTGCACTCCAGCCTGGGTGCGTGACAGAATGAGACTCTGACTCAAAAAAAAAATTACCAACAGAGGTTGGGCCCATTACATGCAAAACACCAGTCCATGACTCTGAGCCTCTCTCGGTGCTGGGGGCTGGAGTGGGGGAGACAGGTCCTAACCCAGGGGCCTGGAGACATCTGCCCCAGACCTGTCCCATGTGGTCTCTGGCCAGCCCTAGATGCCCCACCACAACTCCATTCCATCACCCCTGCATCCAATCTACTCCGGCATGCACCAGGCCTGCGCTGGCTGCTGGCATTTGGGTGAAACGTGCTCATAGCGTAGGGCCAGACAAACCCGGAAACCCAGTATACATTGGAGAAGTGGGATCACTCCGAACACTGGGTGCCCTGGGGGCTTCACACTCCCAGTCCTGGGCTTTCCATGTATTGGTCCCTGCAGCACAGATCAGGCCACCACCACCCTGGGGGCCCAGCAGGGAGACAGAGCAGAGTGACCGGCTTACGAATTGGGCCAGCTTTCCTGAAGTCTCATCAGCAAAGGCATTTCTCTGCCCAAACCCTCACCTTCAGACAGCCCTGTCCGATGCCCCAAGCTCGCCCTTTATCAGGTGTGGATTTTTCACGAAGCGAATACAACTTAATTTCAGACGCTTTCAGCTGCCAGTCCCTTCCAAGGTCCCGGGAGGGGCTGGGCGCTGTGTTTACAAGGTCTTCAAGTTTGCAAAAATAAACTCTTCTGTGTGATGGACACACTCCAGGGCACCCTCCCTTGCCTCCAGGATGCCTCATCCCTGAGCGTGCATAGGTTTGGTGACCTTCTAACCAACAGAGTAGGACCGAAGTCACAGGAGATCACTGCCGTAATGACATTACGTTACAGGACGAAGGTGAGGGGGTTTTGTGAATGTAATGAAAATTCCTAATCAGCTGGGCATGGTGGCTCACACCTGTCAACCCAGTGCTTTGGGAGGCTGAGGCGAGAGGATTGCTTGGGCCCAGGAGTTCGAGACCAGCCTGACCAACATAGTGAGACTTCTTCTCTAAATAAAAGAAATCAAAAAATTAGCTGGGTGTGGTGGCACACATGTATAGTCTCAGCTACTTGGGAGGCTGAGGTGGAAAGATTGCTTGAGCCCAGGGGATCGATGCTGTGGTGAGTGATAATCACACCTCTTGTACTCCAGTCTGGGCAAGAGTGAGACCCTCAACTCAAAAAAAAAAATTCTTATTAATTGGCTTTGAGTTCATCAATAGATGAGTTTGGTGGGTCTGATCTCATCAGGCAAGACCTTTGAAAGAGGGCCCAGGCCTCCTTTGAAGTCAGAGGTATTAAGCCACAAAGACTCTTTTGCTGACTTTGAAGCAGCAAGTGGATGAGAATTCTCCCAGCTGCAAAGAAATGAATTCTGCCGACAGCATGAATGAGCCTGGAAACTGACTCTTCCCCAGCCAAACTTCCTCATGAGAACATAGCCCAGCAGACAGCCTGAATGAGCCTAGACATTGACCCTTATCCAGCCGAGCCTCCAGATGAGAATACAACCTGGCTGGCAGCCTGAATGAGCCTGGAAGCTGATCCTTCCCCAGTCGAGCCTCCAGATAAGAACACAGCCCAGCCGACACAGCCCAGTGGACAGCCTGAATGAGCCTAGACACTGACCTTTTCTCAGCCCATTCTCCAGATGAGAACACAGCCCAGCTGGCAGCCTGAATGAGCCTGGAAGCTGACTCTTCCCCATTGAGCTTACTAATGAGAACACAGCTCAGCGGACAGCCTGAATGAGCCTGGAAGCTGACCCTTCCCCAGTTGAGCTTCCTGATGAGAACACAGCCCAGCCGACAGCCTGAATGAGCCTGGAGGCTGACCCTTCCCCATCTGAGCATCCAGAAGGGAATGCAGCCCTACCAATGCCTCAGTCCGGTGAGATCCTGAGCAGAGACCCCAGTCAAACTGCGCCCAGACTCCTGACCCATGGCCCCTGTGAAATAAAAAACAAGCATTGTTTTAAGCTGCTAA
>CAUYQG010216968.1:0-11404 GCA_963574415.1 Tarsius wallacei | reverse complement strand
AAGGAAGACCCACAAAGATTTCAACATACTTCTGGTAGGTAGATTCACAGTAGATTCCGTCATATCTGTAGATTTTCCTACATTCTGATTGGTTGGGCAGAGGATGCTGGGCAGTTATTCTGTAGAGGCATCAAAAACAGACAGACATGACTGGAGATTCTCTACAGTCAACTGGAATGCAGGATAACAAGTATGTTGAAATTCAGTATATTTTGCTTTTACATTTTTGAGCTCTATACACAATTGCAATGTGTACACACATTTTAGAACATTAACTTCCACTTTTAGAAAACTGCAGTCAGAGAAAAGCAACTTTTTCAGTTCTTAATCAGAACAAATTTTTAAAAAATTCTCAGAGTCAAAAAAGTGGAAGAAAAGAGACACAGGTCTAAACATTCACTCACTCTCCAATTCCCATGATTATATTCTAAAGGAAATGTTAAAAACAAATGTCATTAGTGTTTTTGTTATAGAATTGTCATTAGTTCAATCATGTTTTACGATTGTAGGCAACTGTAAATTAGCTATAAAACCTTAGTCAAATTCATATATTGTTCAGCTTTATTCAATTTATATAGAGTTTGTATGCTATGACTTCTAAAGGGAAGTGATACAGCTTATAGAACTAAACCCAATTAGGGATGGAAACACAAGCAAGACCATCGGGAACACGGGTTAGATGTTAACAGGCACCTGAGATGAGCTGATTACAGTGGCTCCAGGTTTCTTGGCAGTAAAGAAAAAAGGGGGGGGGGTTTACACAATTTTCATCTGTATTACTTAAGCATATAAATTCATCTGACTCCCTGCATTATATAGACATAAAAAATGCTGAGAGGCATTCTGACCATTTCTTCCAATTGAAAATCTCTTCATTCAGGGAAAACAGTATTTAAGGGAT
Source organism: Tarsius wallacei (assembly GCA_963574415.1). Classification (NCBI taxonomy): domain Eukaryota; kingdom Metazoa; phylum Chordata; class Mammalia; order Primates; family Tarsiidae; genus Tarsius; species Tarsius wallacei. The sequence continues at coordinate 10,503 of CAUYQG010216968.1, read as the reverse complement.
CTATCACGTTATAATTTAGAGGAAAGTAAGGTAATTTAGTCAATACACAATATCAGTAAGAGTATCAAACCTTTTGCTCTAATACCACTCTATCTGAAAAGGTAAGATAGTATATAATCCTGAAGCCAATATATATATTTAATATCTTCTTAATTATTAATCAAAATGTGATGGATTCATGTCATTTTCTAAAAACTCAGATGAAATTTTTCCTAGTTTCATAAGTTTACTTCTTTCATAAAGCCCAATATATATAGTGATACATACTTTAAAATAATTTACATTCTACTTGTGAACTTTATTTAGGTGTATTCTTAAGATTTTATTCTAATGCATTGTCTTATATTCAGTCTGGCCCCAAATCTCTTATTAAATTTGGTGGGCCAACAGTTCTATTTATAATTAACCATTTACCCCAGTTTAAGGTGATTTTTAAACCCCATGTTGATAATTGTATTCAACTGCTAACATAAACACACTCACACTCATTAACTATTGCTGGAATTTCAAAGGTTTACATTAACCCATGTGGTATTTTATCGTAAAACCGATACAGGAAGGCAAGAGAGATAAAAAGCTTGAAATGAAGAGCAGATTTAAAAGATTCAAAAACAGGTTCCACCTGCATATAAATTTTGGCCATTAAGTTTGCTAAAACAAATTCTGAGAAGTTGTTTTGAGGATGTAATACCCCCAGTTACAGCAGATGATATGTTCCAGATTTTTTTTTTAAAGAATTGATTTGGTCTGAAATCACATTGAAATACTCCATATTTCTAGTTAGTGTCATTATACGCTTAAAATTGACTTCTTATATTTTGCTCTAAATTAAAAATTAAAGTACTGAGAAGCTTTGACTATGAAAAGTTTGAAGCAGTCAAAGAACCAGTCAATGTTATCTGATTCTCAACAATGTTGAAACAAACTAACTTATTCAGAAAGGGTTTTAGGTAGAGAGGGAGGGGGAAAACAAAAGAATGCCACTTTTTTTTCCATGATAGCAAAGGTTATGGTAGAATTTTCATTTATATCCTGTGCACCATAGAGGGAATTGTCAGGTTTACAAAGTAAGACAAAACATCTACAGGAATCAAACCCCCAAACCATCATTTACTTAACACTTTGTGTTTCCCCTTTCTTGCTACAATATGTTATCATCAAAAAGCTACTGAGTTCATTCTCTTTACCTGATTTTGTTTTTAGAGGTTAAATACTGCCAGGAAAATATTCAAATATGCCTTTCAGTTGTGAAACTATTATGAACCCTGGCTTCTGCCTATCAAACAACCCACATTCCCTTCCCTTCATGTCACTCCTGTCTTGATGGACTCATCATACAGCTTGAGGAAGTACTTAAGTGCATTTACATACATGTGAAATGTGTATGTAATGACTAATTTTAACTCACAGGGCAGAATTTAAATAAATAGTTACAAGAAGTCAAACTAAGGGAAAAAGGAGGAAAGAGATGGTTAGAGGCAGAGTACTAAATTGTTCCATTTTTGCAGGTAATCTAAATGCAAACTAGAAGCAACTTATCATGAGAATGGATTTTCCACCATCTGGTCAAATAACAGGGGATTTGTCTAGTGGCAAGCAAAGAATGGAATAATGTGAGAAAGATTAGTGGCCAGTCCTATAGTTGGCTAAAATGTATTTTGTGCAAACAAGAGCAGATGATGCCTTAACAACTACACCTTTCAAAAACTCCGGAAAGCAATCCATCTCTGAACAGCCCAGTTGAAAACAGACTAGTTCATAACAAAATGATTTTTAAAAAAATAATTGCCAGCCATAACAGTTTGATACATGACAAGCTTAGGAAGTCACATTTCATGTTCAACTGAAACCTTAACTAACTAGACCCTGATTTTCAGTGATAAGTAAGATATTAAGCCCCCGAAAAAAGTGTTCAAGCAATATAAATGGCAGGCATAAAAAACCACAAAAGCAAGAGAATTAAAAATTACAGTCAGAAAATCAGAAGCAAGAGGCTGCCATGGACTCACACTTTTGTGTCTAAGTATAGCCACTGTCCTAGCAAAGTGGATTATTTCCTGGGGAAAATGTGACCAGAACTGGCTCCCTTGGTGGCAATATCATGAAACATGAGCAAGGGTTAAAGACATCATCTAAGCTGAGTTCCACTTGGTAGTGACCTCAACACATCACTTTTGCAGTTCTTTAAAAGGATTTTGTTTTCTAGTTATTACACATAAGTGCTGGCTGTTCTCTTGAGTTAATATGTAGGAGGGTTTCTTCTTAATTTAGGAAAATATTATGAGTACCTCAAATCACATTTACCTTTGGACTTGAGCAGTTTCTGTCATATTTCCCAGAGAGCCCAAGATAATACACACAGCTCAGTTCTTGAGTGGTCAGAAGTTTGTGGTAGTGGCTGTTGCTTAATATGTATCAGGTAACAATGTACCAGAGAACAACTGACAGTCTAAAGATTGCATTGCTGTTTTTAAGCCCATATTTAGAAGTATTTAAAATTAACTAAGCCATGTTTTAAAGACATTTCTGAGGATAATATAACCTTTGCCACTCTCTTGGGAATTGTATTTTCTAATCCAGGTGTGTGAACTGCAAGTTTTATTGCTATTACATGAAAACATTAATACCTACCTATAATTTTGAACTCTTTTATTGAATTCAGGTTAACATTTTAAAATTTGTTCCTTTAAATTAGTTTTCTAAATAAAATGCAATTTTTTATTTGTTCCCTTAAATTAGTATTCTAAATAATCATTTTGTCTATAATTTTTACTTTTCAACATTTTGAGAGTTTGAGAACAGTCTTTTCATCAAGAAATTTGTTCTCTCTGGTTCCTCATATCCAGGGTCAAAGGCTCCATAAGTGACAGTGACTAGGATTTTGGGGTCTCCTATGCTCAAGGAGCTTGAAAACTGCATCAGTCTCACCAAACAATATTTTTTGTCCTGTGAAGTTCTGTTATGATCATTCATAACTACAAATGCAAAAAACAAAACAAAACAAAAAACAGAGCCTGTGGTGCTTTTAAAATACAAAGGTAGTTGTTCAGAAAAAAAAAGTATACTAATACATTACAGTAGATGGAATTGCAATTAAGAGTTCAAGTTTTATAATCAGAGTTTTTGAGTTTGGTGGATCCTAGATCTGCCACTTAGTAGGTGGAATTTAGGCAAGTTAATCTCTTTTAACCCCAGTTTCCTCGGATGAAAATGGGAATACAAACATTCACTTCACTACATGCTTAGGAAAACTACAAAAGATAATTGTGTAAAATGCTTAGCCCAGAACTTGAACATAGAGAGAACACAAAATAGGTTACCTTTTAATAACAGTAATTATCCTCCTAAATGCCAAAATTAGCAAACCCATTGTAGGGTCAAATATTATTATAAACTATAGGCTGAAAATGGAAAACTGCAGATTTCATTCAAAATTTGTCTTGCACTGTGATCTTTTAAGACTTTCACTGTGATGCTTTAATTCTTCTGGTAGATAGGCTGTGCTCTTGGTAGGCTTTTGCTTCACAATAATTCATCATCTCAAATGGTGATTTAATTAATATAACATTTATAAAAATGCATTTGCTTAGTAAATGAATTTTATGTCATTGGCAATAATGTGTTAAGTTCTAGGCCCTCCCCTTTAAGAGTTATATAGATAAGATGAAGCAGAATTAGGAGAGAGTGACATAGTCAGAGACCAGGAGCAGGACAGATGATGAACCATTGAGGGAACTAGTTCAGAGAGATCTCGGGAAAATTGCTGGGTTTCAAACACCTGAAATGCTGACTTGGAAGTGATGCCTGTTTGTTATGAGCACACAGAGAGGACTTGGGTCCAATTGTTGAAGACATAAGGTAGATTCCAGCTTAAAATAAGGAAAAATTCCACATGGCCAAATCTAGTCACGGATAAAATGAGTGAATTCCCTGTCACTGGTAGTGTTTTGAACCACTTTGAACATCCACTTGACCAGGTTCTGGAACAGAAGAATCAAGTATCAAAATGGTAACTGGAAGAAGTCAGTTTTAACAAGACCTGAGAGTCTGCTTCCAATTAGACTTTTCCCCCTAGATTGTAACAAAACACCCTTAGCACTAACTGAAAGATTCCTGCAGTTCCTATTTTTCTGGAAAGCTAGCAAGTTTTACATAATAACAAACCTTAAGGTAAAACAAACAAAAAGCCTAAGAGGGTAACTTGGAACGTATTTGAACCTAGTACAATTATACTCCAGTGAATCAGACACATGGGAATTAGATACATCCCTCTTTCTATTTCTCTGTCTTCTTACCTCCCTGATGTTTCAGAATCTAAGCATTTTTTCATTTGTTGGGAGACATGTCTAAGTAATGATTAGGAGCCTAAGCTTTGGAATCAGACAGACATGAGTACAAATTCTAGTTCGGCTACAGACTAGCTATGTGACACTGAAAAGGGGGAACTAACTAAATGTTAGTTCATATGGATTAGAGATGATGATGTATCATAGTATCTGGAACAACATAAAGGGTTGTAACCTTATAACTGTTAATTCACTCATGCAACAAACATTTACTGAGAATTACCTATGTTAGTCATTGTGCAGGTATATCAAGATGTGCTAGCTAAACTCTGCAGACACATATCCAAGAAGCCCACAGACACCATTGCCAGCTAAGACTATGCATTGTGACATGTTACAATCTAGGATACAGAAGATTTCTAATCACAGAAAGATAACCTCAAGATGGGCTTTGATCTACATTTTGTAGGTCCTGTAAAAAAAGGTCAGTGCCCTTTATAAAAATCTTCCCTTCCCAAGTATGTATACACACATCATCTTCCTTCACACTGAAAGCTGTATACCCTCTTGGCAAATCAGAATAAGAGTGCTAGCCTGTATCTGGAACTTTGATTCAGTAAGTGTTAGAATAACCATACTGTCAAACCTCTCAACCACTGAGTGTTCTCAGTTCCATTCTGAGATGGGTGTGCTCAGCAAAATGGACTATTTACCATTCTGACATTTCTCCATTAATTTTGGGTTCTGGGAAGTAGTTCTGAAACATAATGGTTGATGAAATTATGCCAGTGTCATACCTAGAACTAGACAAAGAAACAAAAGACATTAAAATGCAAGTTCTATGTGGCTTTCCTGTTAATGGTGGTGAAAGGGTGTGTAGAAATCAACAGGCAAATGGGGACTGTGGGGAGTCCTCCCAAGGTCCAAGCAGCTCAGGAGGCCAAACCAACAATTTCAAGAACAATGGTTGGATAAAAGCTATGCCTGAAAACACAACCTGACTTCAGGGATCTGAAGAGAAGGGAAGAGTGATTTCCAACATAAAATGGCTACACTTTGTCCTAAGGACTACATCATGGTGACTGGATCCCTACATTGCTAATTCCCCTAGGAGTTCATTTCAAGGAAGTAGGATCCAACAATAAAAGAATTGAGTGTGAATATAGTAGGTTAGGATGACCAGTTTTTCTGAGCAAGAATAACTTCCATTTTTGTAATAACTGAGAGCCTTCAAAATAATCTGCATGATAGCCATTAATCTGTATTGACCTTTTTATTTTAAAATAAGGAAACTATGACTTTGAGCATTTAAGCCACAAAACTGATACTTGAGCATAGCCTAGTATCTAGATCAGCTTTTCTGATCCCAAGTTGAATACTTCTTTCTCCAAACAACAGCCGACTGTCTGAAAAGAACTATTATTCCCACCAGCAAAGTCTGCTGTAAGAACAATTCATCTGCAATGCAAATAATCATCTCTAAATGATCTATACTGATTTCATAAACTTTTCATTAAAGCACAGTACCTTATGCAGCAAATCCCAGACGGACAGCTTTCAGAGCTAGAAAAAAAGACCTAACACAAACCTGTCTTTTTATAAAGGAAAAAAACGCAAGAAGGTCAAGAGGCTTGCAGACTGAAACCAGGGAAGTAGTAACAGAGCTGGATATAGACTCAGATACAGGGCAATATCCTTTACATTTGAGGACACCACCAAAAAGCACTTAACAAAAACAAACAAAGAAAAAAACTTTCTATGCTTAAGAAACCTCAACATTCATGTTGGAGGTTTTCCTGATCACCTTCTACTGTGCCTATCTATGTCCTTCAGGATCTGTTTTGAAATGATTGGAGACATGTTCCTATCTACCAATGTTTTATTTTCTACTTTTCTTGTTTTTTTAATTTTAAAGATGTGGGGTACAACTCAGGGCTAGGTATACAAATGTTATTTAGGTACCCTTGTTGATGAGGTGTGCCCCACCCTTCCCTGGCAGTTTCCAATTACTGCTAATCCTGCCCCCACCCCCAGCAGTTTCCCACTACTGCCAATCCCTTTCTTATGGTATTATAATAATTGTTCAAGATCTGCTTATGAGTGAGAATATGTGGCACTCAGACTTTGTTTCTGTGATAAATCACTCAGTATTATAGAATCTAAGTCTATCCAAATTAAGAACAGTCATGTGTCCAGGGTTCATTAGAAATGGGTACAAGCCATTAAACGGTTCCAAATGCATAACTGAAGATTCACTCACATTCTGCTCCCTGACATTAGGGCTTCTGTTTATCCTGTGATTTCTTCACACCTTTTGTCCTGAGTAGAGAAGGACAGCAGCATGCACAATGGAGATTTGGGTTTTCAGAGGTGGGTCTCATTCAAGTCTCATTTCAATTATCTTATTGGTTACCAACCAACTTTACAACTGCTGATTAATCGTGCATATGTTTGAAGAAATATTTTAGGCAATCAAACTGTTTGGCTTACTAAAGCTATTAAAGTAACAATGGAAAAGTAATATGTTATAAGTTACTTAAGAATTATCTTAACTAATGAACACTATATCCTTTCTGAGGCTAATTTTAACATTTTGGCTTCAAATTTTACCTTATATGCTAATGATTCCCAATTCTCTACCCTCAGCTCTCATCTTCATTCCAAACTTATGGCCTGCATATTCATTTATCTATTTATCTAAGAGAGTTTCCATTTGATCTTTTAAAAATGGAACCCATCACTATCCCTCTGGACTTACCTCAGAGATCAGCCCCACACCTTCTCCCAGATAGCTCTTCCACAAATGGTCCCTGATTTTTCCCTCCCTCATCCCCCACTTGCAAGTAGTCACCAAGTCCTTTACGTTTGTCTCCTAAATATCTGGGTGAAGTCACTTTTTTATTCATAGTGAACTATGCTTAATTCAGGTATGATCCCATCTGCATCACTACAGTATCCTCCTCCAAGTTTTCCTGGCTTAGACTCACCTTCCTTCACTCCATCAGTGCAAGTTTCATGCGATCACTACCCTGAAAATTCTCCCAGAAAACAGGTTGGCATACAAGACTCATTTTGATCCAGCCCCTACCTACCTCTGCAGCTACATCCATCACCATTTTCCCACACTTACCCTTTGCTTATCACTAACCCAAACTTCTTGCAGCCTCCATGCTCTACATGACTTCATGCCCCAAAACATGCCATTTTCTCTCCTACAATGGCCTCAATTCTTAATTGCTTATGATTTTTACTTGACCAGCATCAGAAGCACCTCTTTCACCTGCTACAAATTTTTATCTAGTAAAGCTTTTGTTGTTTTGTTTCCTTTTGTTGTTGTGAAAGTGTGAACTAGTTGAGAATACCCTTGACATTTTAGAATTTCAATTCTAAAAATTGTTGTAAAGCTAACAAAGCCAGTGAGAATGTATAGGGGGTGTTTCTGTGCTGCTATCCTTATAGTCTAGATCGTCTATATCTAAAACCACCTCAGAAAAGGCTCAAGAGAGGATTAGGACAAATTACATCTATAGGCTATGAACATCAATCCCAAAACAGCCCAGTTTCCCTCTTGTTTAATCTGAAGGCTCTAGAAATAAATGTACCTTCCTTATAAGGCAATTGCTCTAAACATTTTCTACATAGCCTTAAGGCCTAATGAGAGGCTCTTTGTTAAACCTTATACCGAAATATTTTTAGCAAAAAAAAAAAAAAAAAAAAAATGCCATCAACTCAAATAAGAACTGATCATGAGACTCTTTCCTGCATCCCTCTTACCCAAATGAACTAAGCTTAACAACTTTCCTGACTAGAGCAAAAGTAAAAACCCAAAAAGTAAAGTGGATCAGCTGCATTGATGTAAGATGTCAACACAACTTGAGGTAATGCATATATCCTTCCATTAGCAGGAATAGTTGTTTGCCATCTGACTTGATTAAGAGGCACATGGTATTTAGGCTTTCAGTCACTTGCTAAATGAATTAAACCAATTTGTGATAGTAACCAAAAATAAAATAAGAAATGTAAAGTCTTGTGAAACAACTAACTTATAAACATTTCATAGTAGCTCACACCTTAGAGTCTAAGATTTAAAAAGTGTGGAGGGGGCTAAAAAATGATAAGATGTATCTAGAAAAATCTCAGAAAAAAAGATGCACATGGGAAAAAGCAACTATCAAAGTCTTTTCCTAATTCAGGATAACATGAAATCCTTTGTGATCTGGCCTAGGTCTACTCATGGCTATAGTAATAGAGTTGTAACTAGATACCAACCTCTTTTGCAGGTGGGCATGGCCATATAACTATATTCGCACCAGTGGAATGGGAGAGAAGTGACAAGCACCGCTTTCAGGTCTGGGCCTTAAGATACTGGATATGTGCTCCTCTATATATTTTCCTTCCCTCTAGCTGTATTGACGTAACTACCATTCAGCTTCAACCACAGAAACAGGAAAAATGCTGTTGTTAGAGCGACAGAAGAGAAGGACCCTGGGACCCTGAATGAACCTATGGAGCAGAGCCACCTTCAACTTGGTCATTCATCTGAGCCTGTCAAATAAAGAGAAACTTCAAGGTTCTTTCAACTTCTGTCTTTTATAGTCTCTCTGTCACAACTTCTTTGTTTTTGCCTAACTAGTAGTATACACCTATCCAATTTTTCACACTCCTACTCACCCTTCACAAACTACCTCTTCTATGGAATCTTTATAAGATTCACCTAGCACATCTAAACCTCTTCCAAGTCCCCAGTCTTTTGTTCTCATCTCTACTGCAGCAATCATCACGGTTCATTTCAATGAGTTGTTTACCCTTCTGCATCCCCTAAAAAAACTAACTCTTGAAATTCTGAAGACATAAATTCATCATGTATTATGTCTTGCTTTGCACAGTTTGTGGCTTAATAACTCCTAAGTGAATACAGTTGGAAACTTTAGTGAATGAATCTAGTGAAATCACTTGATAAATCCTAAGTGAATAAATCAAGTTAGAAACCAAATAGAATTTCCTAAATTGACTGAAGACAAATAAGAGTTGTTTTACTCACCCATCAACTCACATTTAACACTAATCACATTAACATTAAGCATTAGAAAAATGTTCAGGTCTTCCAAAGGACATGGCCTTTCTGTCTACTAGAAATATGAGTAAAATACAATGGCTGCCTCATCTAAAACTATGGTTCAAATGTGTAAGAATAATGAAGATTGAAAAATAACTACAATTGAGTAGAAGAAAAGAAATACCAAAAAAATGACCTATGACAAATTACCCTGAATTAGCAACAGTTGTTATTCAATGTTGATCTTTTTTGCTATTAAAAGTAATATAACTATTCATGTCAATGGGTCATAGAGCTTTGCTCTCCCCCATAATAAATCACCCTTTTAGTTTTTTTGAACAAATAGCAAAAAGAAGTATACAAACTTTTCCTCTGACCTCTGGCATGGATGCAAGTGACACTAATATCACTTGGATCCCAAATACTACAATGCATTTCTTTGCCTGTGAAAAATTATTGCATAAAAGTTACATATGAGAAATATATACCTATATAAAGAAATATATCATATCTGCATACGTGTAAAAGATACTGTAGTTGAGACAATGTGACTTCATACTATGAAACAGGGTATCAGAAGATATTCTTTTGGATATGCAAATATTGTACCTGAATATTTTGTGTCTTACAGACAAATATTTGAGAGTTTGGGGTTTTTTTTATAAATGCCATCAGTCTATTTCATTGTGTCATAACAATAGATTTTTAAATTTGAACTGCTCTGAGATTATTAACTGAAATTGGGCCTTTAAAATTAGGTTTTTTTTCAATTTAATCAATATTTTTTATTTTGATATTGTGGGGTACAGTTAGGGGTTAGGTATACAAATATGCTTCGTTCAGGCACCCTTGTTGAGGTGTCTCCCCATCCCCAGACAGATATTGACTACCATGAATCCCACCTCCCTTTCCCTACCCCCGCCATAGTTTCCCACCACTGTCAGCCCTTTTCTTATAGTATTACAATAGATGTTCAAGGTCCACTATATGAGTGAGAACACGTGATACTCAGATCGTTGCTTCTGTGAGAGGTCACTCAGTATTACAGACTCTAGTTCCATCCAGGTTGCTGCGAAATTTTGTTCTTTTTTATGACTGCGTAGTATTCCATTGCGTATATGTACCAATGTGAATTTTTTTAAATGTGGGGTACAATTCAGG